>JAFEMH010005256.1:0-170810 GCA_022495995.1 Adenophora triphylla var. japonica
ATACTCAACAGCTTCTCCTCAACGATGGTAAGCACTCTATCTATTCACAAATACATGTACCATGCAATTCTGCTTCGATTTGTTATATACTTGAATAATAGATTCTCCAAGTTCGGCTATGTGTATTATAATGCATCAGAAGTGTGGCAGTGACCCATACCCATGTCTGATATTTTATTTATTGCCGATAGGGCTTTATTCTAACAAAGCCGTGCTTCCTGATGTTTTTTTTCCTCATCTGCCCCTTTATTCGTATTTATTAAGCCAACACTCGAACTCACTGTTAAATTAACACTAATATATACGTGTCATCCTTTTCAGGTTTCATGTGTTAGTAGTGGGATTCGAGTTTCATTGAAGAACATGATGGAAAGATGCAGATTTATCGGCCCAAGTTATATGCAATGGAGTTAATTTAACTAGTACTAGACATATATTTTTTTTTAATCTTAGTATTTTAGAAATTTGAATAATTAAGTACGATGATGTACAAATGATTCAACATTATTTAATAAATTGATTTTTTATTACTCAATCATATACAGTATACAGTATGCCCATGTTGAATTTGTTTTAGTAAACTTCCGTCCATAATTTTAGGTTGTATTGTATATGGTCCCTAATAATTTCCCTCCAAAAAAATGTTAGGCGCCAAATATTATTTGGGTCGGCAACCTCGTCCCTAACAACCGGTACCAAAAACTATTTGGCTCCAAAAATTTCCCGCAAAAAAAAAAAAATAAAAATTATTAGGGTCGGCTACATCCCGACCTAAATATAGTATTTGAGACGGTGACGGGGGTCCTAAAACTTTTAGAGTCGCATGTTATTTAGGACCCTCGTTTCCCGTCCTAATTGCCGACCTAAATAGTATTTGGGACGGCAAAATGACTTTTTGGGACGGGAAAGTGTCGACCCTAATAACCCTGTTTTTTGTAATGTGTAATCAATACACAACCGCAATGTACCATCCTTCTTCCTAACAAACAGAACTGGTTCTCCCCAGGGTGACATACTGGGACGAATAAAACCTCTGTCTAACAACTCCTGCAACTGAATTTTCAACTCTTTTAACTCAGCTGGAGCCATTCTGTAGGGTGCCTTAGAAATTGGTGAAGTAACCGGCAATAAATCAATGCAAAATTCCACCTCTCTATCAGGAGGCATACTATACTCAGTTGAGAACACATCACTGAACTCATTCACAACTGGAGCACAAGATAAATCAGGAGACTTCTTACCAGAATCTACCACATATGCCAAGTAACCCTCATACCCTTTAGATAACAAATTTCTAGCCTTTAAAGCAGAAATAACATGAATGCCAAATAAAGATTTATCAGTATCAAATACAAATACAGGCACATCAGGCATATAAAAGGTGACTCGCTTTCAGCGACAGTCCACCATGGCATGACAAGAACTCAACCAGTCCATGCCTAAAATAACATCAAAATCTTGGATTGGTAACTCTACCAAGTCCACTGGCAATACATGCCCACATATAATCACCTCACAGCCATGATAGATCAAAGAGGATTCGAGGTGCTCTCCTACAGGAGTAGAAACCTCTAACACATAAGGTAACAGCATAGGCAACTTATGCAATGTAAATGCAAAATGAGATGCCACATAAGAATGAGACGATCCAGGGTCGATAAGAATACGAGCCCTGACGCCTGAGACAGGGACAATACCTCTAATTACCGCAGTGGGATCTACTGCGCCTCTATTCAAAGCAAACACTCTACCTTGGACTCTCTCTTTGGGTTTCCCCTCAACATCTCTCTTTACCCCACCTTTGGGCTGATCACCTTGTGGTCTACCACCCGTAGCTTGACCCTTTTTGAACTTAGGACAATCCTTTATGAAGTGCCCCATCTCATCACAACTCATACACTTTCCCTGCTTACTCCAACAACTGTCTTCTGAGTGCCCCACTTTCTTACACCAATTACAAACAGTGCCAAACTTGCTTGAAACAGGTCGAGTAGAAACTGTAACTGTTCCTCCCTTAGCCACTCCAGAAGTTGAGGACTTAGGCTAATTCTTGCTCTGACTTAAACTCTGGCCTGAGAACTTGGCCTTGCTTCCACTACCCTCAGATTTACCTCGATGCTCCTCAATGTCATTCTCAATTCTGTAGGCCATGTAAACTGCCGCCTGGTAGTTAGGAAAATCATGAGTCAACAACTGCTTCCGGAACTCCAACCTGAGTCCCTTGACAAACCTGTAAACCCTCCTGCTCTCATCTGGTACAAGATGTGGACAATACCTGGCTAAATCCGTACATTTTGCAGAATATTGAGCCACTGTCATTACCCCCTGCTCAAACTTCAAGAACTCTACCTCTTTCTTGTCTTTGGTAATCACAGGAATGAAGTGCTCCTTGAATTTCCCAATAAAGTTGTCCCAAGTCTGGGGCGTATGATCCCGCTCCCAGCTTTCCTTAAGGATTTGCCACCAATGCTCAGCAGGACCCTCTAGCTTAAACACTGCACATCGGACTTTTTCTTCATCTGTACTCTCCATTGCAACAAAGATTTTAGTCATGGCCTCCAACCATCTCTCAGCTATCAGTGGATCTGGATATTCGTTGAAGCTTGGTGGAGACAATTTGATAAACTTTTCTAACCCCTGTGTTGGCCTTGCCTCAGGTTGCTGCTGTGCTCTACCCTGAGCTGCCATATTCTGGAGGAATACCCGAAACATAGCCATCATCTCGGCATTCTGATCTCCCCCAGCACCCTGATCACCAATGTTCCCCTGTTCCCTCTGCTGGTCACCACTAGTCCCAGCCATTTCAATGATCCCTACATGAAACACTCGGCGTCAGAGATCACACACTTCCCCTTAGACTAGACATCTACCCTTGACTTCTAGCCAAAGATCTGATACCATATGTGGGATCCTCCCAACTCCCGAGACCTATAAACTCGTGTCCCAGGATGGAGAGTCCCAAAACACCATTTCTAAAAAAAAACTTTTCTTTACTTTAACTTGAAAAGTATACAACTCATTTTCAAAACAATTTCAAAATAACCTCTTTACACGGAGGCCATATATACACCTGTTTGAAACCAACACAACCTGTTTTACAAACCATACAACTGGAAAGGCTTACACAAGCCAACCATACAACAAACCAAACTTAAGTTTAATTACAACACAATCCAGCTGAAAACATGTTTATGAAAGTTTTATATACAAAACCTTTCCCCAAAAGAATAACAACCAACAATCCCAACTCCCCATGACAACACATACCCCGACAACCAAAAGCTGTCCAAACTCCTTCCCCGGCCTCACTGGTCCGGTCTGCCTGTCTCAATGGGATCTAAAATAATAAAGGGAGAAGGGGTGAGATAAAATCTCAGCAAGCTATTATGTATGCAACAATATGCCATACAAGATGCAACACATAAGCTGGTTGCTCAACAAATATGCAACACCAAATAGGTTGCTCAATAACCACATTGGGAAAACAGTAAACACTTTACGTTACCTTTCCCTTTACCTTTTCCATCTGAATCATATGTAGTACTACGGTGGGAGTCATACTCCTCTCATTTTGTGAACTGCTAGTGCACATTCACATCTTATACGACCCCTTACAGAGATCCATATAAGCTACCTCGCTATCTTATGGCATGACTGCACATATCCATAGAAGCTGAACCCCTCAATCCGTGGCCACAGAAGGGGGTGAACGGTACAAGTATAAGGACATCCAAGCACCTTATGAAATATCTTCTCATAAGTGATTGCATTCCATATACCCCCGATGATCAACTGGTATACCATATTCAAGCACATCACAGATACTTGAAAATAAGTCCACCCAATGGGACATCAACATATATATACAACATGGTACTGCAACTCATGTTAAACCATTGAAACAGTGCAACATATTTAACACTATGTGCCCAATTAGCTATGAATATGTAAACTCGTATGACACAAAGTATATCACGTAAGTCCTACACATTCATTACACAATATGTAACCCATTAACAGGATACTACCACTCCTGTCCAAACCAAGTAAATAGTGCACAACACATTTGAGGCACTATAAGAGCAAATAACCCTACATAGGTCATCACATAAGGCTACAATATCATTTAAGTAAACCTACGCGTTCACAATACAATATTAAACACCTTCTCTTAAGGTTCCAAGTTCATTTACCAAGTTTTGTAAACTTTGGTTCAAGTTCCATAATTGCCTCTCAACCATGTTCAAGGCATTATTTAAAGTCTTTACCATTACCCATATGAACCATTTAAAGTTCCATAGCGAAGTACTAAAGTTGTACTAGATTCAGGGTCAAAGAGTGTTCCATTTTATGTTGGTTAGCCTAGGTTTTCAAGGCCTAGAAAAAGGTTCGAGGCTGAAGATTGAAGATAGTCCAAGGCTACAGATTGCTCCCAGTTGGGCCACATGTGTCGCACTACACATCACTCCCAGCTGGGTTGACAACATCAGCAACAACATCAGTAACAACAAGAACCACACAAAGGTTCAGTACAGCTACTGCAAAGCAACTACCAACAGTTTTTATACATGTTCTAGACCCTATTATACTCCCTTCACACCCCATAACACATACATATAACAACCTTACACTAATCCAAGCCTTCCTTGTTCAATCATCAACCCACAACTTACCACTTTTCACCCTATTCATGTGCAACCTATAATTCATCATTTTACAAGCCACAAATCATCAAAATCACATCATATACTCTTCATAACATCATTATACAAAGCATGAACAGTTATAGAAGAGAACCACAACAACTTACCAAGATTTACCAAAATAAAAAGAAAAGATACTTGGCTACTCTTGCTCTATTCAACCTCCTTTGCCACAATTTAAAGATGGAATCAACAACCAAGCAACCTCTGAATTTCTAGGAATTTTAGAAGATTTGCTAGGGTTTGGCTCTTTCTCAAGAACGTAGGAAACATGGAGAATCCTTGAGGAAAGAATAAGGCTTCCTTAAGAAGCTAAAAAGGGATATATATAAAACAAGTTACAACCAAGCTCCTCCGAGGTTGACATTCAACGAATAACTACCTTAAACTTATAATTACACCTAAGCACCTTGACACTTTCAAATCACATTTCAAGTGTTATCAATTAACTACACAATTTTCCTTTTTCTTTTATTTAGACATTATATGCTCAAAATCAATATAATGACAACTAAATTCACCTAGTTCATCACAATTGCCAAAATGAACACATAATCTTTTCAAATGCCGACAAGCAAAGAATGATATGCAATGCATACCCAACCCCACGTGCTTCACGTGTGACCAAAATGTGCCTAGGTTTAGGGTCGTGACAACCACCACCACTACTAGTAGTAGTGGTAGTGGTAGTGGTGGTGATAATGGTGATAGTAGTGGTAGTAGTAGTGGTAGTAGTAGTAGTGGTAGTGGTAGTGGTGGTAGTAGTGGTAGTGGTAGTGGTAGTAGTGGTAGTGGTAGTGGTAGTGGTAGTGGTAGTGGTACTGGTAGTAGTGGTAGTGGTGGTAGTGGTAGTGGTGGTAGTGGTAGTGGTAGTAGTGGTAGTGGTAGTGGTAGTAGTAGTAGTGATAGTGGTAGTAGTAGGTAGTAGTAGTGGTAGTGATAGTTTTAGTAGTAGTAGTAGGTAGTAGTAGTAGTAGTGGTAGTGGTAGTGGTAGTGGCGGTGGTGGTAGTAGTGGTGGTGGTAGTAGTAGTGGTGGTAATGGTAGTAGTTAGTAGTAGGAGGTAGTGGTAGTAGTAGTGGTAGTGGTGGTTGACGGGCCCCGAACCGAGGTCCTACATCCCCCCCCCCCCGCGTCGGGACACTCTTTGAAGACGCCTTTTAAAAAAAAACTTTCGAAATGTCCTTTCCAAAAAGTGTCAATTACAAAAACCTGTTTAACGTAAAGAAAACTTTCATAACTTGCCATTAAAGGTAAAACAATTCAACTTCAAAAACCAACTCACACCACTTCCAAACCATTTACAAACCACACACAAACTTCTTTACAAACCAAGGAACATAGTTCCAAAATGAAAAATATTTAAAATCCTTAAAAAGTTAAAAAATAGGGACAACATCAAGTCTAGGAATACTACCCAAGGTTATACATTTACATAATGTAACCTTACAAAATACCTTTCTCAAAACAATCCCCACTAGGAGCCCTCTCGGTGCTCAACGTGTTCTAGCCCCTGACTCGGCTCTATCTAAGAAAGCAATAAAAGGACGGGGTGAGAAAAATCTCGGCAAGTTATTATATGTGCAACAATATGATATGCAATCACATTAGGGAAGCATATAACATCAAATCATCATATATATATATATCACATTCTTATCAACACAAAGAAAGATATATATACACATAACATATAAGCGCAATAATGTAACACTTAGAAGGATACTGAGCCAAGGTTTCATCCTCAAAAGGATATCACGATCCAAGCAGCATCAGCAGCTGAAGAAGCGGTTACGAAACCCAATCACAGTAACAACAAACGGGGACTATGACACAAAGTCATACCCAAATGTGCAACTAGACTACACCGAGCTAGCCCACTACCTAAACCATGGCCAATGGTTGGGCAAAAAGGGAACCAGTGTATGGATTATAACGAACTCGGCTCTGTGATGATGTGTCGCCATTTCGCGGGAAAAAATTCAATTTTTCGCGTTTCTTTGAAAAAAACCAAATAAAACCCGTGAAAAAGAACGGAGTCGCCACGCCATTTTTGTTTTAAGGGCCAAAACTTTGAAAAATGCCCGAGATCAGAAATTTGGGTTCGGAGGTCATGTTACACGCCGGGAAGGACGTTAGTGTGCACCCGGAATGCCTCGTAAAACGAGTCTTCCAAGCTGAAAATCATTTGTGTGTGTGTGTGTGTGTGTGTTTTGGCCAAAATAATTTGAAACTCAGAAAAGTAAAAATTGGGATATCTTTTTAAGACTTTAAACTGATCCCATGATTTTTTGGAAGATTTTTGGATTGATATTTGGTACTCAAAAGACCTTTTGAAGTTGAGAGCCATTTCTGCCAGAATGAAAAAGGCAGTGGACCTTTGATTTTGAAATGGATTCAAGGGTCTTAAAACTTCATAATATGGATAAACTCAGAGAATGAAAGTTGTTCCAGACACCTTAAATAAGATTTGTACGAAGGAATTTTCCATTTTGGAGAAGATTTGAGGGGTCAAAACCTTCTGTAAACCTCAGATATGAGATCTGGATTCCCAGAAGCTGATGAACTAGCCTCTGAAAGAAAATTTGAAAAGAGGAGGTTTACTCACCCAAAAAATAAAGTAAAAATATGTCTGGAAAGCTCTGGATGTTTTCTACAAAAAGTATTTTGTAGTCAACACCAAATTCCAAGTTCATCTGTGTCCAAAAATTAAGACAATGGACTGGGATCTTGGAAAATTGCTACTGGACAGCAACTTCTCAAGAAAGAAAATATGATTTTAAGGGGGGTTTTGCATCCATGCTTGTCCCCATTTCCCTAGGTTTTGGTTAGTGATCACTTGACATTTTAGTGGTGAATGAACTATACCAAACCATCCTTGGGGTACATTAGGACTAAGCACTTCATTTGCTTGGGAAGGGGAATTTTATCCTTTGAAAATAAGATTTGATGCTTGAAAATGTTTTTTAGGGTTTTGAAAATATGTTTTCTTTGCAAGAAAGCAAGAACACATTAAAGAAAATGTTGATCCTTGGTAGAAGATCATCCATGGAGATGAACTTCCATGGTGATCTTCTTGGATCTAAGGCAAGAAGATGAATGAACTACATTTTGTAGTTTGAAGATGCATGCATGGATGAGAGATTTAGGGTAAGAAGAGGGAGGTTATACCTATCTTCTTTGTATTTTGAGGCTTTGGCTTGAATATATGAGTGTTTGAGGCTTGAATGTGTTTAGGGTTTGAATTTGAGAGTGAGTGTGAGTTGGGAAAGATTCAAGAGAAAATGGTGACAATTCAAGTGAATTCTCACTGTTTTCTCTCTATATTTCGCCAGAGGTTCAGTGCAAATTGTGTTGTGGCTCCTTATTTTTGTGACTGGAGGGCTCAATTTATAGCCCTTTAAATTTTACAAAGATGTCCGCGCGGATGGGATTGGTGGCATGCACTGTTCATTAAATGCAGCTCCAGGCTTTGGACACAAGGAATAAAATTCAAAATTATCAGCAGAAAATGTTTTTCAACTTGCTGTTTCGGGATTTTCTTAATTCTTTTGCTTTTTAAGATTCCTTTGAAGGTTTATCTTTAAATAGCAATGCCCATTTTGCCCTCACTTTGTTAGAAATGTTAGGATTGTTAGGAATTGTTAGAATTGTTATAACTTTCGTTAATTTTCTAACGAAAATTCTAACAAGCTCAAATTGGAGCACTTACAGTAGCCCCTCGGCGACGGTGCTTTCGAAGGAAGCGGGGTCGTCGATAAGAGTAAGGCTTCATATTTGGCGGGATGATCGAGTGATCGGGTGGCTGAACCTATTCAAAAGGCTACCAACGTATCCCGAATGGGAATCAAGCCAGTCGTAGTTCGGGTCTTTGACCCTGGAGATGATGGCGTTTTAGGTGCCTCGAACCTGATGAGCGAGTTCTGCAATCGGCTACTGGAGAGAAACTCTGCTGGGGGTAAGAGATGACCATCTTCGGTCTGATGGCTATCCGCTCTGCTGGGGATGGAATGACCATTTTCGGTCTCTGCTGGGGATGATTGCGATTTATCGCTTTCCTAGTGATAGCGTCTTAGGTACCTCAAACCTTGATGATGGCGTTTTAGGTGCCTCGAACCTTGGAGATGGCGTTTTAGGTGCCTCGAACCTTGATGATGGCGTTTTAGGTGCCTCGGACCTTGATGATGGCGTTTTAGGTGCCTCAAACCTGGATGATGATGGCTTTTTAGGTGCCTCGGACCTTGATGATGGCGTTTTAGGTGCCTCCAACCTGGATGATGATGGCTTTTTAGGTGCCTTGAACCTTGATGTGAAATGCCCTTTCGGTGGACTTTGTCTGCTGCCGAAGGAGAGGGTGACCGTTTTGGTCGAGGGGCTGGACCTAATGATAGGCTACCTATGTATCCCTAGTGGGAATCAAGCCCTTTCGTAGTTCGAGTTTTTCTCGAAATTTCGTTGGCTTTTGGGATTCCGTTATCTTTGCTGGGGATTTTGTTAACCTTTGCTGGGGAAAATCAGACGTATTCGTCTGGGAAATCGGTCTCATGTTTGACTGCCATTTGATGATTTTGATGAAAGATACGGGATCTCGTTATCTTTCTCGGGGAAATCGGTCTTACGTTTGACTGCCGGGGAATGATTTTGATGAAAGATACGAGATCTCGTTATCTTTCTCAAGGAGATCGGTCTTACGTTTGACTGCCGTTGAGGAAATTGATGAAAGATACGGGATCTCGTTATCTTTCTCGGGGAGATCGGTCTTACGTTTGACTGCCGGAGGATGATTTTGATGAAAGATACAGGATCTCGTTATCTTTCTCGGGGAAATCGGTCTTACGTTTGGCTGCCGGGGAATGATTTTGATGAAAGATACGAGATCTCGTTATCTTTCTCGGGGAAATCGGTCTTACGTTTGACTGCCGGGGAATGATTTTGATGAAAGAAACGGGATTTCGTTATCTTTCTCAGGGAAATCGGACTTACGTTTGACTGCCGGGGGAGATTTTGATGAAAGATACGGGATCTCATTATCTTTCTCGGGGAGATCGGTCTTACGTTTGACTGCCGTTTGATGATTTTGATGAAAGATACGAGATCTCGTTATCTTTCTCAGGGAGATCGGTCTTACGTTTGACTGCCGGGGGAGATTTTGATGAAAGATACGGGATCTCGTTATCTTTCTCGGGGAAATCGGTCTTACATTTGACTGCCGTTTGATGATTTTGATGAAAGATACGGGATCTCGTTATCTTTCTCGGGGAAATCGGTCTTACGTTTGACTGCCAGGGATAATTTTGATGAAAGATACGGGATCTCGTTATCTTTCTCGGGGAGATCGGTCTTACGTTTGACTGCCGGGGAATGATTTTGATGAAAGATACGAGATCTCGTTATCTTTCTCAAGGAGATCGGTCTTACGTTTGACTGTCGTTTGATGATTTTGATGAAAGATACGGGATTCCGTTATCTTTCTCGGAGAGTTCGGTCTTACGTTTGACTGCCGCGGGTAATTTTGATGAAAGATACGGGATTCCGCTATCTTTCTCGGGGAGATCGGACTTACGTTTGACTGCCGGGGGTAATTTCCTTGAGAGGGGGTTGACTTTGGTTAACTTTGGTTAACTCTGTCAAGTTGGGGACTAAACTGCAGAGTCCCAGATTTTTAAAGGGCAAAAGGGTCATTTTGACCCTGACAATCCTATCCGCGCGGATAGGAGCGTATTCCAGAGGGTTTTAATGAGGGCCAACGCCCTTCCTCTTTCCCATTCAGTTTTTCTGAAATTACGAGAGCAGAGAGAGAGAGAAACTGCAAAAAAACCGCCATTGTTGGGCAAAAAAGCTTCGAAATCTTCCGATTTTCTTCGATTTTCGAGCAATGGAACACGGGGAAGGTGCTTTTCAAGGCCAAGGACGTGGCCCGGTGGCGGAGAGACGATTGGAGCTCGTCCGGATGAGGAGGCACTATACTCTTTCGCAATCGATTGCGGAGGAGCCATACCCCGATGCTTGGCAACATTGGGCCACCGATCCGAGTCTCCGAACGGTATTCTTCGAATCTTTTTGATTCCTTTGTTGATTTTTTGCTTGAAATCGAATTTTGGGTGATTTTTGATTTTTTTTTTTTTTTGAAAATTCGAACGATTGATGTTCTTGGCTTTGAATCTTGATTTTGATGCTTTGCATGTTATGAGTATATGAGTAACCCAAAATGTGCATTTTGCTTGGAAAAAGAATTGGCATTTTTGCCATTTTTTTTTTTTTGGTATCCAAAAATTATGGATGAAAATTGTGATTTTTTTTTTTGAAATTTGAATATTGATTTTTGATGATATGCATGTTGCAATGAATTTGTTGGTGTTCCAAAATGTGCATTTTGCTTGAGAAAAGAATTGGCATTTTGCCAACATGGGATGATGATATGAATGTATGATTTTTGATTTGATTTTTTTTTGAAAAGTGGGACGGATTTTTCCTCCCGTTGATTGAATGCATGTTATGTATGCATGTTATTTTATGAAAATAGGACGGAGTTTTTACTTCCGTAAGATGTAGGATTTTTTTTTTTTGAAATGATGAATGATATGCGTGCATGCATAGGAACTTTTTTTTTGAAGATGGGACGGAGTTTTTACCTCCGTTGACTCTTTGTATGAAAGATTTTTTTTTTCATGAATGCATTGGGATTTGCTGAAAGCTGTTCTCTTTTTTTTTGTGCGAGAAAAATGGGGTTATGCTCATTGTATGCTGTTATGCTGTCGAATTTTCTTTGAAATTTCATGATGCATATGTATGCTCTTTTTTTTCGTGCAAATGCAAATGCAATTTTTTTTTGACATTTTTTTTTTTTTGTATTGCAGGGTGGAAACAACTACGTTACGGAGCAGCTGAACAAGATGAAGACTCGAGGATCGGTGGAGTCTGTGGTTGACTTGTGGGACCGGCTTCCGAATGCGGGCCGAGGAGCTTTGCCGAGTCCGAGACAGATCGTTGTTGAGACCGGGCTTTGGGAGTTTGTTGAGTGCTTGAGGGGACTGGTCAAGTTCCCTAAGAGCAAGGGCCTGATGTTCGCTTTAGCGCAGCACTGGTGGGATGCGACCCACACGTTTCACTTCTTCTGGGGCGAGGCTACGGTTACGCCTTCTGACTATGCTGCGATCACGGGTTTGTCCTTCAATGGACGCAGCATTGAGTGGCGGGATGGCTATAGCGATGCGGATCTGCAGGCTCTTCTGGGATTTTCCCCTATTCCCAAAAAGGGGATGGGGATGGAGTATGCGGTGGTCTACGGGAAGATTGTGGAGACCATTGTGAGCTATGAGGCTGGGGAGGAGAGGATAGGCGCCGATCAGATTGCCAGGGCCTTCTTATGGTTTGCTTTTTCGAGCACCCTCTTTGGGCATGCTTTGAGGGACGGCGTCTTTGCCTTCTTGAGGTCCTTGGAGGACATGGAGATGGCTGGAGACGTCTCTGGGGAGAGGCCTGAGGCTGGCAGAGCTTTATTTTGCTCTTGATAGGTACAAGGAAGGCTGTGAGCTCCTTGTCTTGCTTTGAGTTTGCCACTGGAGGTATAAGCTCTCTTTTTGCTTTCCCCTCCTTCTCTTTTTTTTGAGCACACACTTTTTCTTTGCACTGGATTGATTTGATTTTTACCTTTCGCAGGTATGGGCGTTGGAGTTTTCCACGTCACGATGTGGCGGCAGCCGGCGGAGTACGTCGGGGCGTATCCGGCCATGCGCTCCTGGTCTAAGCATGCCCGAGAGAAGATAAGCTCCAGGGGGCGTACGACTCTCAGATACGCGGATTGCCTTCCTTTGACGGAGGCTGAGACGGATGAGAGGATGATATTTTATCCTTGGGATCGTTTCGAGGTGGCGCAGCTGAAGGGCGCTGAGCTTTGGACTGTGCGGCGGAGGATTCTGAGAGGTCCGACCTGCGATGCCTATTATCCGGGAGAGAGGGTGACGCGCCGGCATGGCGTGAACTCGCCTTTGAGGACACCGGTGGAGCCTCCCGCCGATATGATGCACCCGAGTGACAGATCTCGTGACTGGGGTGACTACCGAGCCGGCCAGCACTTCTCGGCATTTGTGGCGGCGACCGAGCCGTACCCCGTATTTGTTTTGAGGAGGCTGAGGATGCCTCAGGTTCTGGATAGAGAGGGGCTTGGGATCCCGCGGTACCCTCGGACGGATTTTTCATATATCCAGGATGGGGTCCGATTGAGGGTGCAGATCCCTCGGCTGAGTGGCTTCCACGAGCTTTCCGCCTCGTCCGGGTATGAAGGTATGGCTTCACCTTTTCCTCTTCTTTTTTTTTCTTTTCTTTCTGTCATCAATTCTCGCTTAAATCAAGCTTTCGACGCTTTTGCTTTTGTGCGGTTTTCGGAGGTGGTCATCGAGAGCCGACGAAGCAAGTGATCGGAGCTAAGAGATTCATCAGGAGGATGGTCGCTTGCGGGCTCCTCGAGCTAGAGCGAGGCGACCACGGCCGGCGCACGTTAGGCGGGAGGCTTCCCCTATTCGTTCAGAGACTTCCTCGAGACTCCTCTGTCTCCTCTCATTGATCCTCGCGCGGTGCCGCCTTCGGATCACGTCATTCTCGGGGATCCACACGGGCGGGGACACGTGCGGCATGGTGGGTCGTCTTCGTACGTCCAGGAGTCCGACGCCTTCACCTTCGGATACGATTTTTTCGCAGATCTCGGCTTGCCCTATCAGAGCGTGCCGGTTGGTCCTGACGAGCCTCTTTCTGGAGACGAGGACGATTCTGAGCCCGAGATTTTCAGGGCTCCTGAGGAGGCGGGCCCGAGTCGCAAGAGGGACCGGGGACGAGGCGTCTGGGCGCTAGGAATTCGATTGATTACCCCCCCTGATTTTCTGAGATTTTGAGATTTGTGACTGGGATTGAGATTTGTACAGTTTATGCACACATTTTTTTTTTGCTCTTTTCTCTTTTCTTTTTTTTTGGGATGTAATAATTTAGGATTATTGATGCCTACTCTTTTTTTTATTTGATTTTTTTTTTTTGCATACTCTTCTTTTTTTTTGTACACTCCCTTTTTGGAATGTAATAATTTAGGATTTTATTCTTTTATGGATGCAATGCAGTATGAATGCAGTGTTGCATGAGCCTTGTTTTTTTTTGGCAAGGGTGTTAGTGTTTGGTATATGGACTGGTTTGGGGAGGTTTTTGCACAGGTTTCGAGCAATCGGGACGGAATATTCCTCTTTTGGTGTAGCAACTTGGACTGTTGCAGATTTTTCTGATGGAAAGCAAATATATCCGCGCAGATAGGGACTGCATCTGACATTGTCCTTTAATTTTGCTCCAGATCTGGTCTCACTTTATTTCAAATTCAAATATCCTCTTCAACCTCCAGTCCAAACAGCCATTTTCGGGGAGAAAGAGAGAAAAACCATGGAAAACCTTAGAAAAACTCCATCAAAATTGTCCCAAGAATCCTAAATGTCGTTTTTCAACAAGTTCAAGGATTGGTCCCGGGAGATCATGCATGAGAGGAGGTCCTTCTTTGAAGAAAGGTACAAGGTGAAGTGCTTATGGTCTCTCAAGGAATTGATTCCGGATTATGAGCTTTTGAGGGCTTCTTCCTCATTTTGGGACACTAGAAGGCATGTCTTTTGCCTTTCCTTCAACGAGATTGTTCCGACTGTGGAAGAATTTCGGGCCTTGCTTGGAGGTCCGGAGGTGGAAGAGATAGCGGTTCCTTTGCCCGGAGGGGCTTCTTTTGTTGACAGATTGTGCGTCCTCCTTCATCTTTCCCCGGAGGAAGCGCAAGGTATGATCCGTGGTCCCGATCATTTTGATATTTCCGGCCTTCCTGATAGGTTTAGGGGCCTAGGCTTGGTGGATGATGCCTATTGGGATGCCTTTGCACTTTGTATGTTTGGCACCCTGTTCATGGTCTATTCCTTTGGGATTTGCCATCGGTCTTTGTTGGATGTTGTCGTTCACATCGCCCGGCGAGAGATGTCGTTCCTTTGATTGGGAGACTTTTCATGCTCTTGATAGGAAGCTACCGGAAGACGGTATATGCACGGGGCGGCCGTTCCTCTTGACCCTGTGGGCGATGGAGCGTTTGGGGTTCTTCGGGAATCTCCCGACATGATCAAGCCTTGGACATTTGCCGGGGAGGGGGTTCTTGTGGATTTCGATGACCGAGGGCTCATGGGAGCGTTGGATGGGCTGGTCGCCGGACGAGAGGATATCAGTGGTCGGTGCCTTGTTGGCGGGTGGAGGCTCGCAGAGTGCTTCAGGACGGGTCTCATGTGGTCATGCTTCCGGGGCTTTCTCGATCCGGCTTCTATATTCCGTCTTTGGTTACGAGACAGAGTTTGGCTTGGAAGCAGGTTCCTTTGGAGAACTTTGATGATATAGCCACCAGGGTGGTGGCTCCTGTTTCTATGGATGATCCCTCGGTGTTTCCATTTCTTTCCCGAGCATGGAGGTATGACGTCTTTCCTCCTCGGGTTATCCTCAGGCGTCCAAGACCGGTGTTCCTGACCACTTGGTACCTGGATTGGTATGAGAGGCATCTGGGAGAGACTCAGGTGGCTATTTTGAGACGGCGTGAGGCCATTGTGGGTGCGGAGGACCTGACTGTTTCTGAGAGGAGGAGGGCCGAGGCGAGGACCAACCCTCATGATAGGAGCGGAGACGCTGTGACCGACTATGAGGCTTACGTCAAGAGACAGGAGAGGAGGGCTCCTATGCTACCAGCTAGGCTACAGGAGATGAGAGATGACGCTAGGGCTACTAAGGCCCTGGCAGAGGCTGGTTTGATAGATCCTGTTCCTATACCAGAGCTTGGTAGGAGGAAGACCGACATTTTTCCGGTTCAGAAGAAGAAGACTCGAAGGGGGAAGAAGAGGGGAGAGGCCAGTACGAGTGGCTTGGAGTGACTCTGAGTTTTCCGAGTATCCCTTTCTTGCCATGGCAGACACATTAGTTTGATTATGTATCTTAATTTCTTTTAGCAGGTTGCCAGTTGTAGGAATGAATCGGGCTTAGACTCATCAAAAAGTTTTTAACTTGTAATGAATATTTGAATTGCTTTAGAGTTTTTCGAGACGCTTTCATGGTCTGATCGATTGATGTCAAAGTATGACTTTTATTTGTGTTTTAGACCGAACCGTTTCCGGCTGCCTACGTTCCCCTCATTTTGAGGAGCTCAGGTCTTCGTAGTTCAACCTGATTTTTTTTTTTGTTTTTGTTTTGTTTTGTTTTTTTTTTGTTTGTTTTTTTTTGTTTTTTTTGGTGCAACCCTGTTTTTTACCTAGGCCGCCCTTTTCGGGTTTTCAACCTAGTTGGGTATTACTCTTTTAGCACTCTTTTTTTTTGTTTTTTTTTTTTTTTTACGCGTAGTATACGCGCGGCTTGTCACCATTCACTTGGGTGTACAAAGGGATTCCGTCGAGGTGCAAGTTGCATGGCTCCTCAGGAGAAGATCTTACGGACGACATATGGCCCGACCCATACAGGCTCCCATTTGCCGAGGGGTTGATACGGACTGGGGCTTTTCTTTCAAAACGAGATCACCTTCTCGGATCTCCCGATGCTTTACTTTCTTGTTGAAGGCTCGGCCATTCTTCCTTGGTAGGCTCGGATGTGTTCCATGGCCTTCGGTCGGCGTTCATCTAGTAGGGCCAATTCATCATGGCGACTGGAGCCATTCGACCTCGTTGATCCGGGCTTTCCAAAGCGGTATACCGGAGCGAGGGTATTTCCGGCTCGATTGGGAGTACGGCTTCCATTCCGTATGTGAGGGCAAACGGTGTTTCCCCGATTGCCGTTTTGGACGATGTTCGTAGCCCCGAGTGCAGTGTAACTTCTCGGGCCAATCTCTCGCCTTGACACGGCCATTTTCCTGGATGATATTTTCCAGAGTCTTGTTCGCTGCCTCAACGGCTCCGTTGGTTTGGGGCACAGTAAGGAGATGACTTGTGACGGGTTATTCGGAATTCTGCGGCTGTCGCATTCCCCTTCGAAGTGGGATCCATTATACGAAATGATTTCTACTGGCAACCCGTATCTGCATATTATGTTCTCTTTGATGAAGAGGGCTACTTTCTTTGAATTGAGGATTTTGTAGGACTTTGCAGAGCATCCTTTCCAATTCCTTCGAAGAAATCACCAATCTGCGTCTCTTTAGGCTCTTCCGCAGTTCCCAGATTCACACTTGTCAAAATCTCTTCGGCAGCTTGGGCTCGATTTTCCCCTTTCCGGACAACCTGCTTAAAGATCCTCTTTTTTTTGTTTGATTTTTTTTTGTTGTTTAATGTGTCTGCTTCTTTATCTAGTGAATTATTAAATTTTTTTTTAATTAATTCATCATTAGTTAAAGTGGCAATCAAGGGATACTCAGAAAGGTTCGTCATTTCATTGAAAACGAAAAGGAATACAGTGCTTGCTACAGACTCGTAGTCTTCAGGCGTAAGGCCATCGGACGACCCTAGAGACTCGATCTTAACAAAGAGAGACTGGGAGGACTTGTCCTAGATTGACACAAAGGGACGGGGGACCAATCCAAGCTTGGTGATCATTTCCTCCTTGGTCGCGGACGGGCCTGAGAGGTTTTCCCAATTTTTTAGCGGCTTTGCTGTTGGTGGCCTCATGACTCGGGAACTGTGCTGTTTTTGTTTTCCTTTCTCAATTGCTGCTATCATCTCTTGGACCGAGCCGAGATCAATCAGGTCTGGCACCTGGACTTCTTCTTCGAACAATTGCTGCATAACCAGACCATCCCAATCATCTGAGGGAAATTCCGTGGCCTTAGCTTTTGGTACTGTCAATTCGAACTCAGGCTTCGGATCTTCCTGGGCAATCGGGTTTGTGGTGGTAAGCTTCTCGAACTGTTCCACCAGGTCAGGCACGCCTCTGAAGGTATACTCACTCTTCATGGTAGTGGTAGCCCCAGGTATCTTGGGTAGGTCCAGGAACATTCTACGGACCGGGTTAGCCTTGGTTCCTCTGAACTTGTTGAGGCTATCCTGTAGCTTTAGCCATCCTTCTGTAGGAGTGGGCTCTGTGATGTTACCCGGTTGTGTGGGACCCTTTACAAAGTAGTCAGCCAAATTAGGACTGAAGGGGAGAGATTTAGGGTCGTCGACCGGGACCCTTCCTGTGGCAGCTTCAAATCTTTTTCCTTTTGCAGTGTCCACTGAGGAGGCCTCATATCCCAGGCCGTGGCGAGTATTCTGTCCTTTCACCTCGATGAGTTTGTGAGTTCCTTGTTGGTGCTTCCCCAGACCGAGGCCAGGTAGATAGCTCATTTTTCTCATCATTTTCAAGACCGGTGGGATTTTATCCCGAGTGACCGTCAGGTCTATGTTGCACACTTGGGCCTTGGGAGGCTCGACCGTGAAGCCCGTTAGCATAAGACCTTCCTCGTCATGTTTGATTTCCAGAATAGGTATTCCGCCCGTATCTGTGCCCTCTAAAGTGACTAAATCTCCGTAAATGGTTGTCAAATCCCCATTCGAGACGAATTTCACACTGCTTGGTGGAGGCTTGAGGCGACCCCTTGACTGGTGCAGCCAAGGTCTTCCCAATAAGGCATTAAAAGTGATTGGGATGTCAATAACCTGGAATTCCACAGGTATCAATTTCTGGCCAAACCAGAGGTCCAAGGTAGCAACTCCAAGGACTGCTCGAGATGTTGAGTCGTAAGCTTTGACTGTGAGGGAGGAAGGCTTCAAGTACGTAGTCTTGATATCAAGCGAGGCTCATGATCTTTGCGGGAGAATATTCATTCCGGACCCGTTATCAACCGGGACCCGAGGGAGGCGTCGTTCATCCAATTGGGATCGCGATGAAGAGAGGCTCGTTATGATCGGCCCAAATTGAGGGAGGTCGAGATACGTGAAAGTGATTATGTTCCCGTAGTGGATGTTTCCAATCAGCTGTACCACGTCATCGGGAGTAGCATCAATAGGGACTAGAGTGCGGGCCAGGCTTTCTTCCGGCTTCGGCTTATAGGGATAGGACGAAGTGAGTAGAGACCGAGAGGAAATGTTGGCTGTGTTTGCTTCAAGTGGGTGAGCACGGGATCCTCTTTCTCGGGGTCTGCAGGTTTCGGTGACTTAGCATAGGGGCGGCGATCTTCTTTCGGTGTTTGATACGTGGCCTTCTTATACGCCTTGGGATTTCCTTGGAAGATGCGCCGGATCGGGTCAACAGATTAACCTCCTCATCGGTCGTCTCTTGACCGGATTTCTTCAATCTTTGCTAAGGTCAACGGGGAGCCCTTTTGGCTATTGGCCCTGGTTACGACGGAGTCTAGCAGCGGTGAGGGGCTGTCTTGGCTCCTTCTGGGCGGCCCTTATAACGCTTCCCAGGTCGAGGCTTTTGGGTTTGGGGTTGTGTTGTTGCCCCTTGGATGGCCCTGAGCTAGGGCGTCCTCCGATTCACTCTCATGGCCGGCCTTGCTCATAGTTATCATGCAACAAGAGTCGCTATTGTCGGGACTCGGCGGCTTTTTGATCTCATCGCTGGATGGCCCACATGAGTTACGGCTTTCAAATTCCTCCCATTTCATCGTATATCCTTTTTCTTTCAATCTTGCAAGTAGGGAAGCCACAAGTGAAGGATAAGCAACGTTCCCCTTCGGAGTTTGATGTGAGCGGCTCGAGCAGATGCGTGTCCAAATAAGGAGCACCCGGGGTCCATTGTCGGGCAATGGAGCAATTAGGAAGGCGTCGTGTGGATTCATAGGTATGAAGGCCCTTTGGGGAGACGTTCAGATCAATAACCCTTTTTAGTGATTGCAGGCACTCGCTGCGCTCGAGCGTCCCGGTTGTGACCCTTACGGTTGTTATGCCATCCGTTCTTGGGAAAGAAGAAAAAGATCCGATAACGTTTACGAATTCTTCATCTTCTGGTGGCTGAAACCCTCCATTCTCGACCAGTGCTTCAATGAACCCTTTCCATTCACCAGTCAGGTTCTTATAAGGAACGTTGTGTTCTAGGATTTCAGATATGTACAGGTCTGGGCGCGGGCTTTGCTATCCCTCATCCTCTGAAATATCCGGACATTGACCGCATGTGCATCTTACGAGGTGCAGTTCTTGGGGGTCCACCCCTACCGGCATTTGACTTGCATTTTCCGGTGGTCCTTCATCGTCACTTGTTGACAACCAACCATTGTGCCCGGCTCCCATGGGCTCATTTCCGGCGTGATTGTTCCAGATTGTTTCCGGATCTGGGGCCTCAGTTGACTCTTCACTCTCGTCATCATCATCATCATCGCTGTTATCGGAATCTTCTTCCCATACTACCGGGATTTCGGCGGAGAGGGAACGCCGATCAAACCCGTTGGGGGAATATGGGTGCGTGCAGCCGCAAAAATTGTCATATGCTCCCATTCCCGGAAGTGGTAATTGTGACTCAGCTTCTCCTCCCGAAGCTGCGGGGGAAGAGTGAGAGGGGTGGCACGTATTTAACACCGGGTAGAATGTAGAAGGGTTCTTCCTCCTCTGATTCTTCGGTTTATTTGCCTTCGGGATCGTATTTGACTTCTCCAATAGCCGGTTGTGGAAGTGTACTAGCTCCGGATGCTCTTCGGCCTCTTTCTTGATAAGCCCCGGTCTGAGGCGCTCGCCGGAAGCTTTCTTGTCTAATTCTTCTCGATTGTTCTAACCATCTTGTGTAAATGGTCCTCTCATGTTTTGACCGGAATAGCCCCAGCTCTTCGGTATTGGCCTTCCCTTCATCCGAGAAATAGCGGGCCTCGTATTCTTGCAAGGAGTCTCTGACATGAGACCAAGATGGGTTGATTCGTTCGATATCCTCAAGGGTGAGGGGAATCCGAATCGGGATCCTCGACGAGGTTGGCCACGGGTATTTGGGGACCTTCATCGGCATCTTCATGGGCATGCGAAGATTCTCCGCATTCAATCATATTCACACGATTATGGTTCCTTGGCGGAGGATTTTTGATCGTATTAGGCCCCTCGGGGCCTTCCAACTTTCCTTGCTCTATTAGCCCCTGGATTGCCTTTTCAGCAGTAAAGCGGTTATCGCCGGATGTCCGTGAGCTTGATGAAAAGCACAATACTTTGTAGTATCCACGGGAGCATTCGGATTTCTGGGTTGGAAATTCTCCAAAGGCCGCAGCAAGCCTTCTTTACCGATCCCCTAAAGATGTCATTCGTAGGCATTCCAAAGTTTTCGAGATTCATGACCCGTGGTCCAGGCTCATTTGGTTTTCTGGGAGCAAAAGGAGTCGTGTTGTTACATTCCTGTCCCGCATAGTTAATCATCACTTTGCCTTTAGCAGAGCAAAGGGCGGTGTTTGCAGGAGGAGCCCGATATACGTAGGCGAGTGCAGCGGCCGGTTGCTGATTGTAGGCCTTTTCAAACTTAGGCTGCAGAGTTAACCATGGCCCGTAAGTCGAGTATGGGAAGTGGAGAGGAGGCTCTCGATGTGGTTTCAAGCATGACCGGAAGATGTCCAGTTGTTCCTCTTCGGAAGGAGGGATGGCCATTTCCTTGAGTTTCGATTCCACCGCTTGTAAAAGTCCCTAACATTCTCATCGGGACGCTGCTTATTTTGTTGTTTGTAGGTCAACCCTATTTGTTTCCCATTCCAAGTTGGCCTTATATTTCTCTCGTGAAGGCATTGGTAATCTGGTCCCACGTAGCCACGGCTTCGGGTTTCAAACGAAAGAACCACTTTAAGGCACTGGACTTCAAGGATAGGCTGAAATAGTCGGCCAAGCTGGCCGATTGGTACATCCTTTGGCTTTCATCGCCAAGGTATATGTGTCCAAATGGGTTTTCGGGCATGCGGTCCCATCAAAGAGATCCGAGATTAGGCATCACGAATTTGTGGGGCAGAGGAACAATGGAGTTCGGGTGCAGTAGGCGGAAGGCGGGGCTTTCTTGGCGATCGGTTCGACGATACGCGCTTTCATTTCCTTGTGCTGCTCCATGAACCAGGCCAGATGAGGGTCTTGTGGCGGAACCATGGCATTCAAGCTAGTGGCTGAGCTAGAGAGAGGAGCTACCACCGGAGGCAGATCGGTGGAGGGAACGGCCGATCCGGGGACGTAGGTGAAAACCCGTCCTGGGCCGAGTTACCCCGGGAGTATGAGTAGGAGCACGAGCAAAAGGATAGAACCTTGCGGCTTGCCGTTGATTTTCAACTGGCAAAGTAGGTGGAGGCGCCCCGATGTAGCCGGATAACTTGGGTTTCCAGAGTGGGGCCCGTAAGTAGGCTTGAGTGCGGGCCGCCGTCCCGATTGTTGAATTGCATGGCCGTCGTGGTGAAGGTGTGTAACCCGGTACCGCGGTCCTGGTGATTCGGATGACACCTGGATGGAGGCTTGGTAACCCATAGAAGTCTCGAGTGAGGAATGGATTTGTGTGAGGAGCACTGAACTAGTACTTTGTTCGAGGAGGGGCTCCGACCGTGGCCCAGAACCAAGTTGTGGCGGCATTCGAAACCGTGGCCGCTGTGGCCCTTAACCTGTGCCGCGAAGGCCCGGATTGATCGGTTCCAAACCGTGGCGGGATCCCGATTAGCCGCGGCATTCCGAGATAGCCCCAACCATGAGAAGACATTCCGTATCGACTTTGCCCCCACCGATTTGTGTCGTCCTGGCCGCATGGATCCGGTGGTCTCGTGGTTGGGAGCCGGGCCGACCCGAAAATCGAGGAGCATGGGGTTCTGTAGTGGCACCATAGGAGGTGGGTGGCGGCATCCCGGTGTAGTCGTGGCGACCGAGAGTGGGGTTGGCATCCTCGTCTTCTTCCACGGTGAAGGTGCCATCTGGATTGAGGCCGGCGGCCGACCGTGGCTCTTAATAGCCTCCATAAGGCTATTTAGCCGTGCTTCCCGTCGTAACCTCATCTCGTTCGCTAACCGATTCCATTGTTGCTCTGTCCGAGGGGTCCCGGAGGCGGAGTGACGTTATCCCCATCATTACCGGCGATGCGGACATTCTCAAACCCGGAGTCGGAACAAACGGCGAAGCCGATGACGCGCTTGTCTCTTCCCAACTAATCAAACGATGACCCTGCCCGAAACCAAGCTTTGTGCGGAGTCATGGGGGGAAAGGACACGAAGGTTCGATGTCCGGGAATGGAAGGAGGGTAGGTGTTTGGGCTTTGGCTCATGCAACATGCGATTATTTGTTCACGTTTACTTAAAACATGTTTTATTAACCTAATCGGTTGGAAAAGATTGCTCTTCTTTTTCGCAAACTACTCGATTTCTGGATCGTGGGCCCCGTCACTACGTCTATAAGCCCCTCGTATTCCACCCGTATTTCGACCTCCCAGGTGGATAGCCCCGGCGAGGGTCCTATAGGGCAAGCGAGTCCCACCGACCGAAATAAAAAACGGTCCTAAAAGTCTGGCGGGTAATCGAGTCTTAACGAGCATTCGATGTAAATTAAGGACAAAGCTGACGTCAAAGTCAAGATCATGTCCGAGAGCTCGACAAAAAGTCAGCATGATTTGACCGATGAACGTCCGCGATTGATCTTGACTTTTCGTCGATTAGGCCGTAATTAGGCATGAAATAATCATTAATCCTTGATGACTCGTGTCAATGCCGGGAGTCGTGTATAATTTGTGCGCCGAGCCGAAGTCAAGGCGCCGGTCAATATCTTGGTCAAAGTCCGCGGCGGAAAACCGCAGCTTCGACCGATTAGTGGTCCCCGAAAGATATTGAGTCGGTATGCCGACAAAGGCTTGAAAGGAAAGGTCTATACACGTACAGGCATGACACAGACCAGACTAAAAACCAACCGGGTCTCGGACAAAGTGTGTCACGGACAAGTGCATGGTCGACACGAGGCTCCATGGGATGTTTGGGTAGTCCTGTGCTTGCACCGAGAGGCGTAATAAGACCAAACGGGCCGCGACAAGGATTTCCCCGGATTAGGGACGTAGTGTGCAGTGTACGGTCACGTGCGCGTAGTGTGCAAGCAGTCTATATTCTTTTTCTGAGTAAAATAGAAAATTTTTTGTATGTGTCTTAAAAATATGATGCATGATTTTTTTTTTGAAATTTTTTTTTTTTTGAAAATCCTTTTTTTTTGATTTTTTTTTTGAAATTTAATGAACACATAAGCACGTAAGCACGAAAATTCCAACAGTTAGGGACATTATTCCGACAGTCAAAATTTTGACTTTTTCCGAGGCGGCCAAAACAACACGAAAAATGTGCAAAAATCAACACACACACACAAATGATTTTCAAAGCCGGGAAGGAAGCTTGACCCTCAAAAGCTTTTTCTTTTTTTTTTTGGAAAACGGTGATACCGGTACGTGGGATTGTTAAACCACAATTTATCCCCAACTCGTGTTAGGAGGCGGTAACGGGAAGTTTAATGGTTTCCACCAATATACCAAATATCATTTTTTTTAGAAAAAGCTTATTTCCCCAGCAGAGTCGCCACTGTGATGATGTGTCGCCATTTCGCGGGAAAAAATTCGATTTTTCGCGTTTCTTTGAAAAAAACCAAATAAAACCCGTGAAAAAGAACGGAGTCGCCATGCCATTTTTGTTTTAAGGGCCAAAACTTTGAAAAATGCCCGAGATCAGAAATTTGGGTTCGGAGGTCATGTTACACGCCGGGAAGGACGTTAGTGTGCACCCGGAATGCCTCGTAAAACGAGTCTTCCAAGCTGAAAATCATTTGTGTGTGTGTGTGTGTGTGTTTTGGCCAAAATAATTTGAAACTCAGAAAAGTAAGAATTGGGATATCTTTTTAAGACTTTAAACTGATCCCATGATTTTTTGGAAGATTTTTGGATTGAGATTTGGTACTCAAAAGACCTTTTGAAGTTGAGAGCCATTTCTGCCAGAATGAAAAAGGCAGTGGACCTTTGATTTTGAAATGGATTCAAGGGTCTTAAAACTTCATAATCAGGATAAATCCAGAGAATAAAAGTTATTCCAGACACCTTAAATAAGATTTGTGCGAAGGGATTTTCCATTTTGGAGAAGATTTGAGGGGTCAAAATCTTCTGGAAACCTCAGATATGAGATCTGGATTCCCAGAAGCTGATGAACTAGCCTCTGAAAGAAAATTTGAAAAGAGGAGTTTTACTCACCCAAAAAATAAAGTAAAAATATTTCTGGAAAGCTCTGGATGTTGTCTACAAAAAGTATTTTGTAGTCAACACCAAATTCCAAGTTTATCTGTGTCCAAAAATTAAGACAATGGACTGGGATCTTGGAAAATTGCTACTGGACAGCAACTTCTCAAGAAAGAAAATATGATTTTAAGGGGGGTTTTGCATCCATGCTTGTCCCCATTTCCCTAGGTTTTGGTTAGTGATCACTTGACATTTTAGTGGTGAATCAACTATACCAAACCATCCTTGGGGTACATTAGGACTAAGCACTTCATTTGCTTGGGAAGGGGAATTTTATCCTTTGAAATCAAGATTTGGTGCTTGAAAATGGTTTTTAGGGTTTTGAAAATGTGTTTTCTTTGCAAGAAAGTAAGAACACTTTGAACAAAATGTTGATCCTTGTAGAAGATCATCCATGGAGATGAACTTCCATGGTGATCTTCTTGGATCTAAGACAAGAAGATGAATGAACTACATTTTGTAGCTTGAAAATGCATGCATGGATGAGAGATTTAGGGTAAGAAGAGGGAGGTTATACCTATCTTCTTTGTATTTTGGGGTTTTGGCTTGGATGCAAGAGTGTTTGAGGCTTTGAATATGATGGTGAGTGAGTTTGATTTGAGTGAGTGAAAAGGGAACCAAATGTGCAACTAGACTACACCGAGCTAGCCCACTACCCAAACCATGGCCAATGGTTGGGCAAAAAGGGAACCAGTGTATGGATTATAACGAACTCGGCTCTGTGATGATGTGTCGCCATTTCGCGGGAAAAAATTCGATTTTTCGCGTTTCTTTGAAAAAAACCAAATAAAACCCGTGAAAAAGAACGGAGTCGCCACGCCATTTTTGTTTTAAGGGCCAAAACTTTGAAAAATGCCCGAGATCAGAAATTTGGGTTCGGAGGTCATGTTACACGCCGGGAAGGACGTTAGTGTGCACCCGGAATGCCTCGTAAAACGAGTCTTCCAAGCTGAAAATCATTTGTGTGTGTGTGTGTGTGTGTGTGTTTTGGCCAAAATAATTTGAAACTCAGAAAAGTAAGAATTGGGATATCTTTTTAAGACTTTAAACTGATCCCATGATTTTTTGGAAGATTTTTGGATTGAGATTTGGTACTCAAAAGACCTTTTGAAGTTGAGAGCCATTTCTGCCAGAATGAAAAAGGCAGTGGACCTTTGATTTTGAAATGGATTCAAGGGTCTTAAAACTTCATAATCTGGATAAACTCAGAGAATGAAAGTTGTTCCAGACACCTTAAATAAGATTTGTATTAAGTAATTTTCCATTTTGGAGAAGATTTGAGGGGTCAAAACCTTCTGGAAACCTCAGATATGAGATCTGGATTCCCAGAAGCTGATGAACTAGCCTCTGAAAGAAAATTTGAAAAGAGGAGGTTTACTCACCCAAAAAATAAAGTAAAAATATGTCTGGAAAGCTCTGGATGTTGGCTACAAAAAGTATTTTGTAGTCAACACCAAATTCCAAGTTCATCTGTGTCAAAAAATTAAGACAATGGACTGGGATCTTGGAAAATTGCTACTGGACAGCAACTTCTCAAGAAAGAAAATATGATTTTAAGGGGGGTTTTGCATCCATGCTTGTCCCCATTTCCCTAGGTTTTGGTTAGTGATCACTTGACATTTTAGTGGTGAATCAACTATACCAAACCATCCTTGGGGTACATTAGGACTAAGCACTTCATTTGCTTGGGAAGGGGAATTTTATCCTTTGAAAATAAGATTTGATGCTTGAAAATGTTTTTTAGGGTTTTGAAAATATATTTTCTTTGCAAGAAAGCAAGAACACATTAAAGAAAATGTTGATCCTTGGTAGAAGATCATCCATGGAGATGAACTTCCATGGTGATCTTCTTGGATCTAAGGCAAGAAGATGAATGAACTACATTTTGTAGTTTGAAGATGCATGCATGGATGAGAGATTTAGGGTAAGAAGAGGGAGGTTATACCTATCTTCTTTGTATTTTGAGGCTTTGGCTTGAATATATGAGTGTTTGAGGCTTGAATGTGTTTAGGGTTTGAATTTGAGGGTGAGTGTGAGTTGGGAAAGATTCAAGAGAAAATGGTGACAATTCAAGTGAATTCTCACTGTTTTCTCTCTATATTTCGCCAGAGGTTCAGTGCAAATTGTGTTGTGGCTCCTTATTTTTGTGACTGGAGGGCTCAATTTATAGCCCTCTGAATTTTACAAAGATGTCCGCGCGGATGGGATTGGTGGCGTGCACTGTTCATTAAATGCAGCTCCAGGCTTTGGACACAAGGAATAAAATTCAAAATTATCAGCAGAAAATGTTTTTCAACCTGCTGTTTCGGGATTTTCTTAATTCTTTTGCTTTTTAAGATTCCTTTGAAGGTTTATCTTTAAATAGCAATGCCCATTTTTCCCTCACTTTGTTAGAAATGTTAGGATTGTTAGGAATTGTTAGAATTGTTATAACTTTCGTTAATTTTCTAACGAAAATTCTAACAAGCTCAAATTGGAGCACTTACAGGCTCGGCGCCATTATAATCCCATAACACTGCCCAACAAATAAGTACCAGCTGGACTTTCAAACAGAAGCACAGTACTAAATACTCGCTTATAATAACCGATTATTCCAAAGTAGGGAACCATACCAATATAGCATATCAAAATGATAGCAAAATGATAACAAGTATCAATCAACAGTAGCACAAAGGCTTAACCATCCTTGAACCAATTCAATTAAACTTAAGATTTTAAAGTAGGGAACCCTAATCAAGCACATCATAAAGATGTCAAACAAATGTAAAAGGTGCAACACATAAGGTCTACACACTTATAATAACCATTCAAGGATATCGTTAATCATATAAGAATATTAAGCAAGTTAGGTTCAATGGAATCAATGGATCCAACCTACTTTAACCAAACATTTAAACATCTTCCAATTATCACAATTGGTATGTTAAGACATCATGTTATTGTTCATATGTTGTACTTTGATCATGGTGTTCAATTGGTTGAAATCTATGTTATAAAGTTGGACCTACATGGCTTTAGAAACAATTCAGCAAAACAGGGCAGGACACGACTCGTGCCCTAGGGCACAACTCGTGACCCTTTAACACCCTACCTGATACAGTCGTCCAAGCCAAGACACGACTGGGCACGACTGCTTGGCACAACTCGTGCCATAGGGCATGACTCGTGCCCTCAGCAGAAACTCAGAAACAGAGCTGAAACATCAACAACTGCACTTGAAACATTACAACTCCAATTTTTCCAGCTCAAACAACATTTCCAAAACCCAAACTTCAGTTCCATGCAACCCAAAATGACCTCAACCATTTCCAACTTAGCCAAAAACCAAATTTACCATTTCAAACTCACACAAAACCATTTTCAAATAAACCAAAGTCATTTTACCATTTTAAACTCACACCAAAACCATTTTCAAATAAACCAAAGTAATTTTACCATTTTAAACTCACACCAAAACCATTTTCAAATAAACCAAAGCCATTATACCATTTCCATACTTCCAAACTCAAGCAAAATTGGTCCAAACATCATGAAATAATTATTCAACCATAATATCACTTTCAATACTACATGAGCATGGATTGGAAAGGAAAATATAATAACTACTTGAAAAATAATATGAAAACTTGAAAACTTTGATCGGATGAAATTGTTCCCCTTCTTCTCCCGAACATAATGAAACGAACGGATCGCCGATTGGATTTTTCTAAATTTATGGGGAGATTTTTAAGATGAAAGAAAATGGTTTTGGTTTTGGACCTAGGTTTCTTGAACTGAGAAAAGGGTTTGTTAAAATGATGAAGCTTCTTTAGAAATCTGAAATCCTAAGGATAAACATAGCTATTTACACATAAGCTCCTTCACCTATTAATTTTAACAACTAAATCCTTTAAGTTATACTTCTTACACTTAAGCACCTTGAAGATTACAATGAAATATTTAATTAAATTTTCCAATATTATTAATTCTCTACTCTCTCCTAATATTTTCAATAAGACATTAAATAATTATTTTTAATTTATTAACATTTTTAATATATCATATTATAAAAAATGTTAACTAACACATAATTGCTACCAACAAAAATGCAACATTTAATAATTTGAAATGCACACCAAATTACTAGCTCAAGCATGACTCAAAATAGAACCTAGGATTAGGGTCGTGACATTCACTCCCCCTAAAAGAAAATTCGATCCAAATTTTAGCTTACTTACCACGAATATCAAACAATTAAGGGTATTTCCGCTCCATCTCTTCTCGAAGCTCCCAAGTTGATTCTTCCACGTCATGGTTCCTCCAAACAACTCTCACGAGGGGAATACTCTTGTTTCTCAATTCTTGTACCTTGGTATCAATAACTTGAACCGGCTGCTCCACGTAAGACATATACGGCTCTATATCCTCGGGAATCCTTGGCAATACATGAGAAGGATCATATACATACTTCCGAAGCATTGACACATGGAACACACTATGCATTTTACCAAGAGATGAAGGCAAATCAAGATGATACGCAAGATTCCCAACTCTTTCCAAAATCTCAAAAGGGCCAACAAATCTCGGAGCTAACTTACCCTTCTTACCATACATCTTAATCCCCACTTTAGGTGACACTCTCAAGAACACAAGGTCTCCCTTCTGAAACTCAAGGTCTCGTCTCCTCTAATTTGCATAGCTTTTCTATCTACTCTGGGCTGTAATCAATCGGTTCCGAATAATCTTGACTTTATCAACAAATCCCGAACCATATCAATACCCCAAAGCTTGGCTTCCCCGACTTCATCCCAACAAATCGGAGATCTACACTTCCTCCCATACAAGGCTTCGTAAGGAGCCATCTCAAGTGTGTATTGTGTAATTTGCTTCGTAACAAGCAAATCCCTAATTGACTGTACTAATTAGGAAGAGGAAGTTCAAGGAACTTGCCTAATCAATCTTATAACTCTTAAAGTGACCTAGAGTTTAGTGGATTGAACTCACGTGTCAAGATTGACAGTGAGAGTGGACGTAGGAGGAGTAAACTCTGAACCACTTTAAACCCTTGTGTTATTTGGTATTATCACACACAAACACACACTTACTCACACACACATACACTAATCACTTGTCTTTACATTATTTCACCATTATTTATTCCGCTGCACATTATACTCTTGCTTTTTGATCAGTTAATATCTGACAGCTAAGAATCAATCTCAGCTGTCAAAGCTTAACTGCCTGATCTCTCTTTAACTGATTAAGCAAACAGGACATTTCAATTGGTATCAAAACCGTTTTCCAAAAGACTTAAGTGTCTTCAAGTCTCACAACTTGGGAAAGATCCCCATTCTCCCACCATGCCTCGACCAAGAAGAAATAATGACTCTAAAAAGGTGTCTTATTCAAAAGAAATAATTCACAGTTCAAGTCATGATGAAATAAATGCCATGACATGTCTAAGGGCAAATGAAGAAAATGAAGAATCAGACAATGAGGAAGATCTTGAAGCATTGGCAGTTGCAGAACAATTAAAAGAGGTACACGTTTTCAACTCTTTAAATATTGATGGTGTTAAACAAGTAGTTTGCACTCTTTTAATTCAACTCAAGAAACAACAAACTAGCTCTGCTTCATTGATCAATGAATATCCCAAACCAAAACCATTGAAAATCTTGAGAAAGCCAATCAAGGATTAAAAGACCAATGTCTTATGTTGGAAAAGAAAGTTAGTGATTTAACTACAGAATCATCTGAAAGTAAATTTAAATTAGAGTCTCTTGAAAAGGAAAATAATGCTCTAAAAGAAAAAATCAAATCTTGGAACAAGTCAAGCACTGCAGTTTCTATGTATTATTTCAATCAAAGACATCCCTTTGATAAGACAGGATTAGGAGCTGAAAACCCTACTCTAAAAACATATATTCCTCCATCTGGAGAGAGAGCTATTGAGAAAATGGTACTAGCCAACATTAATTCAGTTACAATACTAAAACCTTTATATCCGATCAAAACAAAGGAACAATCATATGAAGAAAGGGAAAAAGAGAAGAAAACTGCTGTTGAAAGTTAAAAAGAAAGCATCAATGACAAAGATGCCTCAAGGCAAGAAAAACAACAAAAACATAGCACCAAACCAAGAAGCTTTCATTATCACAATAGACATCAAAGATCAAACCAACATCAAAAATTCCCTGGAAATATGAATCCTGCATGGAAATACTCAAATGGAAGGAACCATGCTCAAAACAACTTCTCAAAACCACCATACCACTCATCTATCCCTACACAGCAATCTCATCAAACCAACTTCAGAAACCAACATCCCTATTCCTTAAACACCTCATATTAATCTCATCTTCCTTTTGCTCTGACCCCATACATGATGCAAATCATGTCATATTACAACACTCTTAATCAATTCTTCAGTAAAAGAGCAGCAAGCAAAGCTTGGGTTCGTAAAGAAAACTAACCCCTTGGACCCAAATATAAAGGGTACCAATTTTTTTGTTTTATTTTCAGATGTTAAAAGAGTAGTAAAGTTAAATCTTGCTTGGATTTAATCAAATTTATATCATGCTTCAAGAAAAGGTTGGACCTCTTCTTACAAATGACGGCACTGTTTGAGGGGGAACCAAACCTTTAAGGTTGTGTTTTGCCCATTACATTTCTCAATAAGGCCATGACACTATTTGAGGGGGAACAAATCTTTTGAGGTCCCAAAACACGATCAAACCAACCAAGAAGGGCTAATTTTGAAGAGAAAAGGTTGCTGGATATTTCCAAGAACTCAGTTTGCGTACCTTCACAGAAATAGCAATATCTCTCTCTCCGCTACACGAAATTGCAATCCAATTTTTTGTGAGTAAAGTAGACTCACACACCTTTCCAAAAAGCATAAATACATAGCCTACAACCTTGTGAGTCAATACCAGATTTCGTTTGAAGTTGCTGTCCGCAGACATCAGACCTTTTTGTTGACAGCTAAGACCCAATCTTAGTTGTCTGAGTTTAACTGCCTAACCCTTGACAGCAAACCCCTTGAATCAAACCCCTAGATCGTTATCAAACCTTCACACACTTATCTCTCACACAAAAAACCCCCCCAAATATCAATCCCCTAAACTCTTGATAGCTATCCCAAACCTTAGCTGTCAGACCTTAACAGCAGACCAAAAACTGGTTCCATACCTTGTACAAAAAATGCATTATCTCCATCTCCCGACATTGAAACCTCAAACAGATTTTTTTTTGTGTAAAGTAGACACAGAGAGATTTCCAACAAGTCTAAACCCACAATCTGATTCCTTATGAGCGAAAAATGGGACTTGTCTGAAGTTGGCAGCAGACATCGAAATTCTGACAGCAGAGATAAAATCTGTCAAGACTCCTCTCACCAAAATTACAATATCTACCTCTCCATAGCTCATAATCCTTCACCGTTTTCTCCTAATTAAAGTACACTCATACACCTCTCCAAAAAATATAGCCACAGACCCTTGAACCTTGTGAGTTGATACAGAAAATTCCGTTAAGTAGACTAAAAAATCTGCATATTTTTTAGAGAAAAATTTTCCATGTCATCTCTTTTTGCTTATGGTGTTTTGAAGCAAGCCATTAAGAGTTTAAAATGACCAATCATTCACCAAAAAGGGGGAAATTGTTAGGACCTAACATTGTGTTTTGATGAAGATTGATCATTTAACGGGACAAAGTTAAATGGTCTAAAGTGTCAAGAGTGGAAAATTTTAAAAGTTACACAAATCCCTCCAAGTTCCCCATGTTTATCATCAGTGAACTTGGAATTGCAAATGGAGATATACCAGCCAAGCCATGTGTTTTCACAGGAGAAGAAGAAAACATTGTTCCATAAAACATGGAAGTAATGACAACCACCTTGAGTCAACTGCATTGAAGACCAACAATTAAAGCCTTCACCCACTTGATCAACTCCTCCAACGGATACAAACAATATTCCATAAAACATGGAATGGTTACAGAAGAAAGTTGAAAGAAAGAAGAGCCAACATTGCATTTAATTATGAAGACTTTATCAACCATCATTGAAGACCTTGTTCCAAACGGCTAGTTCTCTCTCCCTCCTATATATTGGAATGAAATCCTTCCCTTACCAGTGTCCCTTTTTCAGCCTTTACACACAGCCTGTTCACACCACTGCAACCTCATTGAAAACCTTCTGCAAGCCATTTTACAGCTCTTTTCACACCCATTTACAGTCCCTTTACAGCTCCTACTCACACCCCTTTCTAGTCCCCATCTTACAGCCTTTACACACCCCTCATCTAACCATCTGCAACCTCTATACAACCTTCTGCAGTCCCCATTTTACAGCTTTTCCACAACCCCTTCAACCTTCTGCAGCCCCTTTTAACACCTTCTGTTACAACCTTTACAACACCCTTTAACAACCTTCTTAAGCCCCTTTTAACACCTCCTGTTACAACCTTTACAACACCCTTTAACAACCTTCTGCAGCCCCTTTTAACACCTCCTATTACAACCTTACAACACCCTTTATCAACCTTCTGTAGCCCTTCCACCCAAAACCTTTGCAACCTTTCTCACACCCTTGCAAACCTGTAAATCAACATCAAAACAAACTTCAGACACTTGAGACTGCACTTCAAGTGTATAAACAATCTTGTAACCACTTAAGACTGTACTTTAAGTGTGTATTGTGTAATTTGCTTCGTAACAAGCAAATCCCTAATTGACTGTACTAATTAGGAAGAGGAAGTTCAAGGAACTTGCCTAATCAATCTTATAACTCTTAAAGTGACCTAGAGTTTAGTGGATTGAACTCACGTGTCAAGATTGACAGTGAGAGTGGACGTAGGAGGAGTAAACTCTGAACCACTTTAAACCCTTGTGTTATTTGGTATTATCACACACAAACACACACTTACTCACACACACATACACTAATCACTTGTCTTTACATTATTTCACCATTATTTATTCCGCTGCACATTATACTCTTGCTTTTTGATCAGTTAATATCTGACAGCTAAGAATCAATCTCAGTTGTCAAAGCTTAACTGCCTGATCTCTCTTTAGCTGATTAAGTAAACAGGACCTTTCATGTTTGATGTGTATAATAGCAATCGAATAATTTACGTACTCTCATTGAATTGAAAAGTGCTAAAATTACAATATTTTGAGGCGATGGGAGAATTGTAAGTGGCCTAACTGCCCAAGCGCCCGGGGGATATTTTTTGTAGACAAAGACTTATATGAGAACAAGAATACCCGTCTCATCCATGAGACGGGTCGGATCCATGACCCGCCCAAGGTGTATCAGCGGCCGCCCAAGGTGTATCAGCGGCCGCCCATGTCATTCCATGCCTTGGTCCAGCCCAGCCAACAGCCTTGGCCCCAAATTGCTCCATCCTTGGCCCCAATTGGCTCCAAGCAGTCTCGACCAGCTAGCCGTACGTGGCCGGCCGTACCTTAGCCCTAGTTTGGACCAATTTGGTATTCGTTCCGTCTCGCAATTGTACCGTCGCACTTTGGCCACTATAAAAAAATCTTTTGCACCTCGCTCTTTGAGATTTTATTTTTCACTTTAGCCCATAAATTTTTATAAATCAAATTCGTCCAAAATTTCCATATTTCCAATTTAGTCCCTGAATTTCTTGTTTTTTTCGGTTTGTGAAAAGTAATAGTTACTATAACATAATGTAATAATTGTATGCATATAAATTAATAAATTGTATACATTAAAGTAATACATATATACAGAAAGTAATAGTGTTTTTTCCTATGTTTTCTTCGTTTGGCAAAAGTAATACTTATTATAACTAAAATGTAACAAACGTGTTATTTATATGTAATAGTATTTGTACATAATTGTAACACGTATGTATAGATATCTATATGTTTTCAAATAATAAGTTATAATGAGTTCAAATTTATCATGATATATGTAAAAGTATTACATTATCTATAGAAATATGTTACAATTTCATCTATCAAAGTGTTACATTTACTTGTATAAACTATTACATTCATATACATAAGTTATTACATTTCAAATGTAATACATATAGTTTGTATTACATTTGAAAAAATGGGTGAAAACGAGCTTTTGTTTTTTTAAAACAGGTATTACGTTTACTTATGAACAATGTTACTTTATATGTATACATTCATTACATTAAGAGATGGTAACTACTCCCTCCGTCCCGGCCGAAGTGTCCCAAAAGGACAATTGTACGAGAATTAAGAAAAGTGATGTAAGAAAGAGAAAAGTTTAAATGTTGTGAGTATGAAAAATTAAATAGGAGAGAAAATGAGTGAGGGAAATAGTTAGGAGAGAGAGTGTTGTGAGTGTAAAAGTAAAGTAGGAGAGAGAATGAGTGGGTGAAATAGTGAAAATCTTTCATTTTTTGGGTATGAGACATTTTAAATGGGACGCCCAAAATAGAAAGTTGGGACATTTCGGCCGGGACGGAGGGAGTATTACTTTTTCTAAACCACTGAAAAGTCGAAAAAATAATATAAAAAAAATAAAAAATAAAAAATAAAATTGGCCTATAAGAGGCTGCTATGTGACGGGTCATGCCCCATGGGTCATGAATCGATCCGTCTCATACATAAAACGAATCCCCTTATTCTTATGGGTCGGGAGACCACCTCTTTTTTGTAAAATTTGTCAAAGTGACTTTTGTTCACTCTCAATCTAATCTAGTTGTAACGTATTAAAAAACTTTATTTAATTATGCGAGCATTTATTTATTTGGTTCTCTCTCCTCACTCACTTTCTCTCTCTTCTCATTATTCATCTCCCACTCCCAAGATCTGTTACACTCACTCCCCAATTCCATTTCTGCCCTTCCAAATTAACCATGACCCAACCCACCGAATTCTTTACCTCCGTCAACCTCATCCACCCAACCGCCACCGTACATCCACCCTCGCCGTGAGCCATTCGAGCACGGCCTGATTCCTTTACCGAAGCTCATCTTCCCCGACGCTACCCAAACCCTAACATCTCTCAAAGACAAACTCGTCCCTCCTAATTCCGCATCTCAACGCGTTAATTCGTCCGCCATCGCTGAGTCACTCCAGATCACACCTGAACATGCCAGGCTCGTTATCGATATTGTTGCCTCCATTTTACACTGACTCCGACCCGCTCGTCACCGCTAAGCCGGAAGCGGTTGATTCCGTCGGAGTCAATGTGTATGATTTGTTGATCTTCTTGTACATTCAGTCTTATAAGCGTTTGCTTCCCCGAGGTCACAAAGATTCTGCCGCGGTTGCAGATGTTTGGCCCTCCACTTCGCGTTTGATGGATTTTTGTCCGCTCTTACGCCGTTGCAGGTGAAGTTATTTTGCTCTTGCATGGTTTCGATCGTTAAATGTTTAGTCATAAATTTGTGATCAATTAGCTATCCTGGTGTTCGTTATATTCAAATTGTGATTGAGCTGCTGACAACTGGTTATGAAATGTGTCATCCATTGGTGGAGCCAGGATTTATTTGTGAAGGGGGCAAAAATATATGGAGTTTATAAAATCATCTGAATCTAACTGAAAGGGGGCAAAAATTACAACATTGTACTTTTTTCTTAATATAAAGGGGACAAAAATGATAAAAGTATAATTTTTAATATCAACAAGACATTTTTTCTTATAATTGTAAGTGATAATTTGTAAAGTTTAAAAGATGAATGGTGGCAACCAGGGACGTAGCCAGGAATTTTAGTCAGAAGGTCAAGATATACTGTATAAACAAAGTCGTAATCTTGGGTTTGTCTTATTTAACACCTTCTAATGTAGTAACACTAGTAAAAGCACGTGTCCAAGGACACGTGGTTTTTTTTTTTTTTTTAAATTAATTTTTTTTTTAATTTTAAAAAAATTATTATTTTTTTTAAGGGCAAAATGGGAAAGGGACAAATGTATGAGGGCAAAATGGGAAATTCGGCAGATGGAACTGTTCATTCAACTGTAGCACCCCTTTGCCATTTATACTATAGATTTTCAATTAAAATGAAATCTTTCTTTAAATCAAAATTGGAAACTTAAAGTAATTAGAAGATTAAATGGGAAATAGAAAATATGCAATCTATAAGACCATTGAATGTTGAAGGATGTGATGACAATTTATCTAATAATTTGAGAAAGAAAATAATTAACTTAAAGAGTAACATATTCCGAAATTTTAGATTGAGAAAACATTGAAAAGGGGAATTCACCAATCAATTTTTTTTTTTAATCGTAAAATGCAATGCGATTTTTTTTAATGGCAAAATACAATTATTGTGAACTTTTTGATAGTAAAATACAAATTTTCCCAATTCCGAGGAGGTAACTTAGAAATTGACTAAATCCCGGGGGGGGGGGGGGGGTCAAAGTTGCCTAATGTATATTATTCTATAAAACTGAAGGATCCTATTATGCACATTCTGAATAATCAGGGGGGGGGGGTCAAGTGACCCCCTTGCCCCAACGCAGCTACATCAGCTACATCCCTGGTGGCAACTGCCCCCTTAGAACGTAATTAGACTACGAGAACTTGTCGGTGTTGTTGAAATGTTGAGTGTGGTACGGCCTCATTGTCTGTCAATTTGATAAGTTTTGAGCTAGTTATATAGTGTTCCTAAAATGTTGATTACTTGCAAGATGCTGCTTAATGCGTGCGATAATAAACTCGTCTTATTGTTTCTGAAGTTGAAAATGGAGTTTTAACGGCGGCCAACACTTAGAAATACCATTAGAATTGTTGGATGGTAGTGAATGCGTGTCAAGTAATTAGCTCTTTTCTTGTACTGCAGAAAATGCTGCAAAAATTCTTTTTGGTAGTATTATTAGTATTTAAGAATGTTGGTTAATTTCCGACAATAATTCTACAATTTGGATTAGTTATGAGGTGTTGTATGATATGTGCGTGACTAGTTAGCTCTTGCATTGTTTAAGTATCGGCATTACTGCCAAAAGTGGTGTTTGTTTTGTTAGTTAAAGTGATTTTTGTCGCTGTAGTAGTATCTGTATGCATATACATAAATGTGTATGCATGTGGTTGTAGACACATCATGTGTGGGTAAGCAAAAGGAAGGAAATTTATGCAATTAATAGAAATTTGGTTACTAAACATTTCCTCCCTCTGCTAGTCTGAACCTATGTTTTGCTTTTATCATCATTTTTGTGTTTGATGAGGTTTCACATCTTTGTTACTTATCTGCTTAGTTGTTGCTCCATTAATTTCAGCTTGTGCGCAGCAATAGCCGTCGATCTATGCCATCACAGTCTGATGAAGAGGCCCATCAATTATCTTATTTACAGAAACATTTAGGCAACATAATAGCTCTTTTGGCCGACTCTGTGGAAGGCGAAGAATCTCTGGTTTGTCTATCAAGCTTCCTGCACATATAAGTCTTATTATTAGTTACTTAATGTATGGAAGTCAAATTGCTCTTTATTGCCTTGAGAAGATAACATATTACCAATTGAAGTTACACATATTTAGTTCAACATACACTTTGTGTATATTGTCCTTGCATGATGCATATTGGGCTCATTGTACTTTCTTGATTAATATATACGTATGTATACTCTCATATACTCTTATGTGCTTTTCCATGGATCCAACATCTTAAGTTCATGTTTGTTCCCTTGATGAAAAATGGATTGCAATTTTACATATATTCTAAAATATTTCCTTGGAATGAATTTTTGTATTTATTTATATTTATTGAACGAATTACTGGAAATTTTGCGTTGCAATATTTCACGTTGTATTTGGTGATAAATTATGTTCAAGCAAATCCTCTACATTTAATCTCAGTTAGAAAAAAGTTAACTTATTCGAATTTTGGATAATAAACCTTTTAGGCTCCATCTCTAATAATTGCTTTTGGTACGTCAAAAATTGAAACGGTCTGAATTGAACTTTGATCAGCGATTGAACTTAGGTTATGTTAGTCAGAGAGATGGAGAAATTGATGGAAATGTAAATAATAGAATACACGCATGGTGGCTGAAGCGAAAGAGTGCCACCCAACACCACAGTGTCGTGCGATCGTAATATGCCTTTATGGGTGAAAGAGTTTATAGAACTGTCATAAGACTAGCTTTATTATATGACGCGAAATGCTGGCCACCAAAGGAAGTCACACACACATAAAATAAATGCAACACGTATGTTCATGCTTCGTTGCATGTGTGGTAAAACTAGAAAATACAGATTGAAATTTGAAGACATTTGTACCAGGGTAGGTGTGGCATCGATCGTAGAGAAGATGCGGGAAAATGGTTTACGATGTTTTGGACAGATACGTTGCAGGGCTATAGATGCTTGGTGAATGGAGTCAATGGTTTTGAGTTCTTTTAGTAGAGCATGTGGGATACCAAAGAATACTTGGTTAGAGGTCATACGTAAAGATATAAAGCATAAGCACTTCAATGGTTTTGAGTTCTTTTAGTAGAGCATGTGGGCTACCAAAGAATACTTGGTTAGAGGTCATACGTAAAGATATAAAGCATAAGCACTTAAATGAAGATATGGTTAATGCAGAAACATGTACAGAATATTATACTTGCACTTGACCCTATGTGATTCTGCTTTTGGTATATGTAGCCTATCTTGATTATAGGGTTAACATGTTATTTTTTGTTGTTATATTAGCGGTTACAGTCAATTACCAGAACCTTAAAATTTGCATTCACATTACAACTTATGCTAGGTAGTTGGTAGATTTAATAGTACATACTATAATTGCTTAATATGATTTTATGGCTTGACTTTAATGTTAGGTGAATTGCTGTCTTATACGTTGCTTTCTCTCCACCTTTAGTTCATTAGCATTAGCATTGGCTGGCAGGATGTGATGAGCAATGATTATGGAAGTGAGCATATCTACACGATTTATAGGGTGGTTAGGGTCTAAAGGTGGTTAATAATGGCAATTGATAATCTAAAGGAAGTGACATTGTGAACATGATGGAAGCAACTATTAAAGGCGAGCAAGGGGGTGGGTATTTTAAGGAAGTGACATTGTGAAGATGATCATGATCGATCATGGAAGTGTAGCACCTGTCAAAATTTGGGTAGTTAGGGGGAGGAGAAGATGATTAAGTATTGTGGATAGAGGTATAAAGAGATGGTTTAGATTTGAACTCTCTAGAAAAACATTTTAGTGAGCATTGGTAGGTCATCTTAGTCTGAAGGAGATGGTTCACTTTCTTTTAACTACTCTTTCCAACTTAGAATGTACTTTTGAAAAGTTGATAAATGTTTCTTTTGAGAAGTTATTTTTATGCCCCCTCCCTGCATATTGATTGAGGATCTAGATTAAGGATCCCAAGAGCATGAAGGAACTTGTATTAAGTAATGAGATTCTAACACACTCCCTTATACTCCCTCCGTCCCACGGGAGTGTGAACTTTTGGTCAACTTGATGTAACTTTGACTAATAATTTAAATAAAAAATAATGATCCTAATAAAATCTAAAGATTGTTATTGAAACTATTATTAGTCGTGATACAATAATAAATTTTTAAATTTTATTAGGATCATTCTTTTTTATTCAAATTATTGATCAAAGTTACATCAATTTGACTCCTCGTTCACACTCACGTGGGACGGAGGGAGTGCGTCTTACATGGGAGGAACCCCGAGGGAAAAGGGCAAAGGCTAATATGAGGAGGAAAGAAATGGCATGACTAATTGAGAGCTTTTGTGCTACTTTTTCTCTTTAAAAATTATATCGTTTGTCGATGAGATGGGAGCTCGAAATATATGATGCACATGACGATATGGAAATCATTACATACATGCTTGCGTAGTGCGAAGTGACCTAGTTGATCAACATCTTTACGATTGGAGACAAGTCATAGAATGGAGAACTTTTGGCTTCTACGATTTTCCTGTTCACATGAATCATCTTTTGGTGATGAAATCACTTTCAAAGAGTGGAAGGCCGTATGAGGGAGATGAAGTGTGGAATGCTGATATATGTGGAGGTGAATTAGGTTGACATAGGACATGCTTGTGGGAGCAATCGTTTGGCAGGATGATCGACAAATATATCTTGGGTAAAGATTATAATATTCACGAAGGAGGGGGGAGATACAGTGAGGTTAAGGTCTATTGGTATCAATAGAAGTTCAATGGGTATTTCAAGGTGAAGACTTGTTGGGTTTTGCAAATACCGTGTTGCGAGATCCTTGGATGAAGTACCTTATATGGTGGAGGCAACTGACGGACATGTCATTTAGAGACTGCTATGCTGCGATGTTGAGATTTCCTAATGTGAATTCCTGTTGGATGAGGAAATACCATTTTTATATATCCGCAGTCAATCCCGCTGAGATGAACAACGTGTGATCAGTAGTGGATTGAACAAATAGCCTTTAGGTGGGTGGTTGATGCGAAACATATAGGGGTCAAGAAAAGCAAATTCAAAAGTATAAGATGTATGCTAATATGCTGAAGTTTAAGGGCAAGCAATCAAGTTATCATATAATGAGATGGAGTTTGTTTTAAAATCTCTTAGTCTCATAAATCTGGTGATATTTGCAGTTTTGTAATTTTGGGTGGTTGCTGGGAAAAGTTTTTCTCCGTGATACTCTTTGGTTCACCCCGCCATACCCGTGTTGAAACGACTTGAGTACGAGTGTCCGACACGAGTTCAACGGATGCGGAGTGTGGTGGATTGTTATGATTCTGGGTGGGACCCTCCTATGTATGGGATCAGGTTGGGTTAGCTTGAGAAATAGGACTCATGTTTAAGAGAATTTGTTTAACGTGCTCCATCAGTTGGTCGAGGATCTTAACAGTTTGTCTGTCTCACGTGCATTGTTCTTGCTCATATGACAGGTAAATCTTATATCAGTTCTGGTTAAACAAATTGAGTGCAAGTTATATTGACTCAGTCTTGGACATATCTTAATGCTGTTTGCATTTGCAACATTTTAGCAATCACAGATGTAAGGGTGGAACCTTTTTTTGTTGGACAAGTACATTATTCTAAAAATTGTTTATCAAAACAATATACTCCCACCGTCCCATTACAAATTACACACTTACTATTTGCATGGGAATTAAGGAAAATGTTAGTGGAGTAGGTGTTGTGAGTATGAAAAGTGAGGTAGGAGAGAGAAAGTGGGATAGAGAATAATAATTGAATTGTTGTGGGTCCCATTAATATAAAAATAATAAAACATTTCCATTTTAGGAAGTGTGTAGTTTGTAGTGGGACGCCATATGAGAAAAGTGTGTAGTTTGTAGTGGGACGGAGGGAGTATGTAGTAATATTGTAAAATCTAAACTTCAATGCTAGGGGTACAAGCTTGAATGATATGGTTTCTAAAAAGCACCATGATTAGTCCTTCCTGCATGTGGGGTATTACATCAATGGAGGTTTACTTCTATTTAGGATCACGGTGTATGGAACATAAATGGAATTGACCAATAGAAATTATTGCCCATATTTTTCGAGATTAAACTCTTTAGGTACTTGGTTTAGTTAAAACTTGTTTCCCTTTATAAAATTGTACAACAACTGAAGCAGGAACATGTATTGGAAATAAAGGTGCTTTATTACATTTAAACTCAGTTGGAATGCTTCTTTAGAAGAGGTGTTGTCAGAAATTAAGAGGATTTAAGAAAAGAGAGGGATTAGGTCAAACCCCAAAACCTTCTATGCTGGGTATTGAAATTTGACTTTTGGACTTTTTTGGTTGGCAACCATTTTGGGTCCTTCTTGGTATGAACTTTTGATCTTGTAGGTTTATATCATTTTTTCAATACTTTTGTTTTTTCAGAAGACATTAAATTGCATTTACACTATATGATTGCTCTTGTCTTACCAGTTTTTACGATAAAGAAGTTTGAGCATCTTGGATTTCTAATCTCTTAGGTTTATATTATTTTTCATTGCTTTTGTTTTCTCAGAAAACATTGAATTGCATTTGCACTATATGATCTGCTCTTGTCTTGCCAGGTTTTGACGATAGACAAGTTTGAGCATCTTGGATTTCTAATCTATTTTGGCGATAAAGGATCAGAGAAAACTCCTTTATGCCAGAATGCTCCATTCTTTGCCAATTCTGATCATGCCTGCTGCCCCCGTTTTTGCTGCACAAGTTCATGAATGGCTCCTACAGAACATTTCGTCTGCAATGGAACATATTTCTGAAAGAGTTGCTGCTAAAGAAACTCCCCCAACCAGTGCCTCTGATCAGGATGTTCAGATGACTGATGTCTGTGCTAGTTCAGTAAAAACCTCAACCAGTGCCAGGGGTCCAAGTTTTATTGAGGGAGTTTCAAAATCTTCATATGTAAAGCAAGCATCTGAACTGAAAGGCCCTTTTGTAAAGGTCAGTATGTTTTGCCATGCTTTGGTTTTTTACCAGGTTTGTTAAAGTCAAGAAACTATTAGTATCTCATTCTCTTCTTATACTATGGTTCTTGATGGTTAATATCACATTTTCTTAGACTATAGTTCTTGAGGGTTATTCATCCACTCTATTTGGATTTTCTCTGTGTTGTATATTACTAGTTCCATTTTCTTACATGCTATAATCGGCTTGGACTCTAGATAAGGCCTTCAGGATATTGGACACATGTGGTGTACATCTGTTGTTGAATATTCGCACTTTCTTGGGCTCATGTATTTTAAGGGATCAGCGTTTATTGAAGGAATTGGTATGCAACCCATGCTTGCATGAAGTAGCACATAACATTAAGCTATCAATTGGGTGAAACATGCACATCTATCTAACATTGCCCTCATATTTTGTGCCTCTCGGGTGGTCAGACATACCAAGTAAATTTGCATATCTGAGAGCCCAAGCTATTATAGAAGGGGAAGCATAAGCATTTATTAAGCTAGGAAAATTAACATTTGATAACATATGACTAACAGACTATAATTTGTCAAATAAGTGTCTTGCTAAAATTCAGATACCTAAGTACTTGTGCCATTGTTCATACCCTTTAACCCCAGCATGTAGTTTTTTGAGGTTAGCTATGGTAATTATTATGCTGGCTGTGGCACTAATAACTTGGTTATAAATCACTTTGTTACAGAACAGATTCTTTACGTGTAAACCCCATCACCCACCGAGTATTAATTTTTAATACTTTCGTTCTCTTTTAACTGTAAGCGCTTCTTCATAGCTTGTTATAGCACACTTACTTTGAAATATGATACTGCTGTCATTTTCTACTGATTTACCATTACTGTAATTTTCATTCTTTAAATATGTTAATGTGAATCGTAACTTAAATATGCATTTTGTCTGCAGGTTGTAAATTGCCATGAATCTGTAATTTACGTTTTAGCACCTTTGAGGTATGCTACTGTGTATGGATGCTCTGATGCTACGATAGTGCTTGGGGCGGTTGGCAAGGTATTTGGAAGGTTTTGAGAAGTCTCATGCTTTGTCATTTTGATTTCTGAATAATGTGCATATGTTCCTATTAGACCAATAAGTATTTTACAAATAATACAGTTAACTTGAGTAAGGCTGTTATGCAAATCAAACTGCTCAAATTCCAGTCGAGTAAGCTTGAATAGCATTATTTGTCCATAAATTCTTGAGCCAGTTAAGGCTTCGCCTGTTTGTTCGAAAAGTTCTATTCATGATTGTCTTGAGCATTTTCGGCTCATTTTCTAATAAACCTGACTTATTTTAATTTTGTTTTGCTTCTAAATGCTTTTGTATACCATCAGCATATGTTATATGCTTTTATATCACTTTGTTTCTTTTTCTTTGTACATGCATTTTTTTTTCGATGCATCTTTCGTGCTTGTTTTGTACCTTTTCCCTATCTTTGCTATAATCTTCTTTACTTAGCATTATGTACATGCACACACACATATATGTGCATACCTACACGCTCACGCACATGTTGTCTTGCATTTAAGAGAATACACATATAAATCACCCGTACGCAACATGATATGCCTTTAGCTCATCCTACCTTGACTAATGATCCGCAGTAAAGAAACAGGGAAAACTGTAAAATTAGGTTAACTGTAGAGAGACAGTTCACTGCTAGGCCTGCTATATTCTTTTTGCTATTTGAGACTCTTTCTTATGCGCCATTAATTTTCAAGCCTTCCATTTCTGGATTGACGGGTTCAGTTCATGCATTTTCTAATATGTATAACTTACAATTTGTAGCTTCAGTGTGATTGTCTGTAAGACAGTTTACATCTAACGATCTTGGTGCACATGTTTTCATATCAGTGATTTGGACTTTACCTATTCCGTTTGATTATTGTGGATTTCGGTTATTGCACCTTATATTATTTTTATTCTGTGTGTTTTTTTCAGGCTGTAAGAATTGAACACTGTGAAAGAGTTCATGTGATTTTGGCTGCTAAACGAATCTGTATTGCTAATTGTCGTGAGTGTGTGTGTTCTATTTGGGGGTAAATCAGCAACCGCTCATTGTTGGTGATAACCATAAGCTACAGGTCTGTTTGCTAGTACTTCTTTACTTTGCACAGTGAAAAATCATTCGGAGCAACGGAGTATATTATATACTCTTTCAAAGTTTTTTTTTTTTCTGTTGGGATCATTTCAACCTTTCATTGACTTTAATGTGTTGCGCAGTCACACACAAATATATTTGCACACATAATGTAGTGACCGTCTTTTCTTGATATCTACTTGTAGTTTAGTTCATTAGTGCGCTTGTTTTTGGCTTGTGTTCTTTTTCTATGCTCCAGCCGCAACTTCATTACATAATTATGCGACGACAGCAGATTTGGCTATCTCTGAGCCTTTGGCTCTAGAGATAAATTCTTTTAGCCAAGTGTGTTTAGTAGCTACAGGGGGACATTTCTACCTCTGTTTGAAGGCTGAAACATTGTCTTGCAATTCCACATTACATATGGTTTTCTCATTCTAGTTATTACCAAGAAGAGGTTTAGAGCGGCCTCAGGTCCACAAATTAAACGCTCTAAGATGTGTGTTTGTTGTCCTAGAAATCTGTGCCTTGCCTTTTAGCTTCTGTTGATCGCTTATATATATATATATATATATATATATATATATATATATATATATATATATATATATATATATATATATACTCCCTCCGTCCCGCTAGTAACCGCACTGTTACTGTTTGCGCGGGAATTAAGGAAAAAAAATAATGATATAAATGTTGTGAGTGTAAAAGTAAAATAGGAGAGAGAATGAGTGGAGGGAATAGTAAATTATAATGGTGTTGTGAGTATTAAAATAATGTAGGAGAGAGAATGAGTGGAGGGAATAGTAAAGATTCTTTGCCATTTTAGGAAGTGTGCAGTTTGTAATGGGACGCCCAAAATAGAAAGTGTGCAGTTTGTAGCGGGACAGAGGGAGTATATATATATATATATATATTTATTTATATATATTTTCCTTGTTATGTGATCAAGCTTGAGGGAATATAGTATCTCATTAACTTTTTGGCATTTACGTACCTCCAGGTTGCACCATATAATACATTTTACCCGCAACTGGAGGAGCACATGAATCAAGTTGGTATTGAGGCTAGTGTCAGCAGATGGGCTGAACCTGATCAATATCTCATCCTGCTGGTGTTTCCGATGTTCAAGCTGAGTCTGCTACTCGTATAGATCCTGATCAGTTTACGAGCTTTTTGGTATGTTTTTGTCTTCTATTATATAAAGTTACATGCTCTGATGGCTTTACTTTTAGCTAGATACATTTTTATGACAGAGTTGAGTAGATGCTATGATGTTCTTGCACAGATTCCGAACTGGATTGAAGGTGAATCACCTGGTTCTACCAAAGATAATCCATTTCCTTTACCAGATGTCTATATGGAATCACAGCAGAGAAACGTAAGTGCAAGATATTTATGTTTCTTGTTCATTAACATTAGTGTTTTTTTTTCTCTCCGTAGGGTTGTGTTTTGACAGTTATTTATTCTTGTTTTTATTAATTCCAGCACAAGAATTTAGCAGACGTGAAACAAGTTTTGAGAGAAACACAGCTTGAAGATATCAGGAAAAAGGAGCTGTCGAGTGCACTCCATGTCTATTTCAAAGAATGGCTATATGGTAACCAATGCTTTTACATTACTGAGTCATGCACTTCGTTTTGTTTTTCCACAGTTTATAGACAAATACCATGACACAATTGTGGTTCAAATGATGCCATTTGAACTACTCTGCTGTCCCTAAATGAATGCCCAAGTTCATTTAAAGGGACACTCTGAAAATGTGTATTTTTTATATACTTTAATGGCAAAAATGCATAAATATTCTTGTTATTCACTATCTAAACATTAGTTTTATTTGGTTAGATTGTAGAAGTTACATGGAGAACTAATTTCTTTTTAAAAAATTTCAGCTTTAGGAAACATCAGACAACTGTACTGTTTACAAGGCGAATAACAGAGTGCAATGTGGATCCCTTTCGTGCCAAAGGATAAAAGCGAGCACCAAAAGCGACATTTTTGTTTTATGGATTTCAAGTATCAGATTGCACAAGTTCTTCTTGGCTTATCTGTTGGCACCTAAGGCAGCTCTAGGTGAAGGCTCCTCCTTGTTCTGCAATAATACTTGATTTAAGAACTGTGATTATCCCCGAGATTGCAATTGCTAACTCAATCGTAATTTTCCTAACGATGAATAAACTTTTAACTTCCAATGTGTAGTGCTCGATTTCCTTTCCTTTCTGTTTTTTTTCCTTCTTAACGCTGTGTATCTCATGAACTCGAGCCGTTTTGTTTTGCCAGCTTATTCAGAGGTTAATGCTCCTCTTTCTCCCTATCAATTGAGATGGGATTGTTTGGAATCCACCTCTTTTCTGTGTGTAAATGGATGCTGCTGATGTTTTGAAATAGATCTCATTCTACTTCTGCTTAAATTATTATTTGAGCAGCTATTGATAGGCCGGTTAGGTGAAGTTTTATTAACGTTGTTCAGAGCTGCATTTGCAGAGATAAAATCAGTGTTCTAAAAATTGTTGGAGTTGCATTTGCAGAGATAAAATCAGTGTTTTAATAATCGTTTAAGCCTTGCCTAGGTGTTAGACAGCCATTAAACGACGTGACTACTTCAAATCCGTCAAGAATGGATGTACAGAATGGCGGAAATGTTCAAGAAAGATAATTTCTAAAATCACACAAATTGCTTTCGCAAACATAGTAGTCGTCTTTCTTTGTGATTGCTTCTTGACAACCATAACACACAAATTCCACCTCCTATATTCTTGAGGATCAATGGATGTGCGGAATGGCGGAAATGTTCAATTCTTTTCATCTTCTCTTCCACTCTATCTTTCCCGTCGGAGATTATCAAAATATATTGCGGTTGCCAAGTCATTTGAATTTGTGTTCTGTACAACAACAACATTACCCCATAGTGCCACAAAAGCTCCCACCTACGATGGTGTAATGGGGTCTGATGTACGAAGCCTTGCCCCTGTATTTAAGCAGAGCTGTGCTGTTTTCGGATAACCTATAATGAAAATTGCATTGAAAATTGCATTGAAAATTGCATAGATTTACCGTTGCTTCATAACAAAATCCATTTTGCTTTGTTCATCATATTTGCAAGCCAAAAATAGTGAGTGTTTAGTTCCATTAGAAATGATGGAAATAAATTTGTATAAATAAATGAATATAATATAATATGGACCAACTCTAGCATTATCACATCAATAGTCAATTGGTATTTTGAAAGAAAAAAAATCTTCAACTATAGCAGCAGGTATTCGTGACTTATTTAAAAAAAAAATTAACTACAATTTCAATAACTTGTCCATTCAATTTTGGGTGTACACTAGAAGAACAGGAGCTTAAATAAAGAGAACTAATAACATTACACTTAAAAAAAAAAATTCTCTGCACAGTAATAGCAAAGTCCGACACCACAGGGTTCACACTCCAGACTAGGAACCCCGTTCCTATCTCTACCACATTTGCCACACAATGAAGCATTCTCGCTTTTATTATTTCTAACAAATGTGAGTGGATGTGTGTGAATTTTGTCAATATTAACCTTTCCACCTAATTTTAAATTTGAATACCTATCATTCGGAGACAAGCAATAAGTATGAAAAGATTGGTTGCAATCTTTGCAATGATACATCCAATCCCTTGGGTTAATATCCTCCTCGCAGATTTCACAAATAAAATCACTTGGATGGTCTTTAATGGGGGGATAGGTCAAGGGGATGGAATGTCTGTCATATTCATGCCTGACCGACCCAGGATAATTGACACAATTGATGCACAGGTTGAAACTGCAAGCTTTGCAGCTATAAGTGTGGTGGCCGCCTGTCAAAAGATTGCAAGCATTGCATTTGAGATATTCCTCATGTCTAGATAAATGACTTCTGACTAGTGGATGCTGCCCATGAGAATCGTGTTTGATTCTACTGGGAATTAAGTTAGAAGCACACCCTATATCAAGTTTCAAGTTGCAAGATACACACTTACATAAGAACCCATTGCAATCTCGTAAGCAAAAAGAGCATTGGAAGAAATCATCCAAGAAATATTTAGACTTCTTCACCTTGATTGAATGACCAGAATCGAGTGGGCATTGGAGCTCTTCTGGTAACTCAGCACAAAATTTGTGGAGAAAGAAGTTACATTTGCTGCAACTGTAGAAGGGAGCTGAGATAGGACGCACACATCCATCACAAATCATATCATTGTATGCCACATTCTTAGTTGTAATGATACTTATAGGATGATGATGAAGCCTATGGGATATCTCTGTTGGTCCCTCATCATAAGCCACACTTGCATTTTTATTAGCTACAAAAAGACTTGTTGGATCTGGTACTGACTCACGAATAGGCAAAGGAAATTGCATTAATTGACTGGATTCTGTATCTTGGATCTCACTTTCACCTGTACTGGATGAGATTAACTACAATTATCAATATCAGATATTGTTATCTAAGACTGAGAGCAAAGAAACTGAGAAACAAAAAAAAAAAAAAAAAAAAGGGAGAGAGAGATGGGGAGGTTGAAGAATGTACGTACGTCAACCTTGGGGGATTTGATGTAGCACACTTGAGATGATTAAAGTATCTGCAATTGTCACAATAGTAAACCCAATCTGATGGAATCACTTCCTTTTTGCAGATATCACAAAACTGTTTGAAGTTTTGGTGTTGTTCTGGAAGAGAATATGCGAGGAACAAAGGATCTTCATGATGATCAACAGTAATGGATTTAGGTGCAGAGGCACAACTTTTGTGGATCCAAAACTGGCAAGTGTTACAAAAATAAGATAAGTCTTTATCTTCCGTATTACAAGCATCACAACGGAACAACGAAGGTCTTATGTTGAATGTAAATGGGTGTGGGTGGCCTTCATGTTGAAAATTATTCTTCTTCCCCTCCTGCAGAAAGAAACTACATTTGACATCGATGGAAAACTTACATAAGGTGCAATGGTAGATGAACCCCTTCCAACCACTGAGTTGACATATACTGCACTCATCAATTTCTCTGCCACCATAATAATAAGGGAAATGAGAAAGTAGAGTAAGAGGGTGTTGATGAATAGGGAGATTGATCTGTCTAGGCAGATCTGCGCACTTCTTGTGTAGATAATGGCCAACAATACTACACACTTGGCAGGCATAATAGTTGTCTTTCTCTGTGATTTGTTCTTGACACCCGGAACACACAAATTTCTTCTTCTCCTCATTCTCACCAAATTTTTTGAGGAACAATGGATGTGCATCATGGCTAAAATGTTTAATTCTTTCCATCCTCTCTCTCTCTCTCTCTCTCTCTCTCTATATATATATATATATATATATATATATATATATATATAACATTATCACATCTTCGACAGAAAGTACTATACGTTAATGCCACTTGCACGTGATATAGTACTTTAAGTTATACATTTATTTTTCATGGTTAATAAGAAAATAATAAGAAGTGGGTAAATATTTAAGTGGATTGATGACATAATAATCTAAAATACTTTTCAAAGTTCAAGTTAATAAAAATAGGTTAGTTAAGAATTGATTTTTTTTTTTTTTTTTGTATAAGTATACAAGGATTATAAGGACAAAATTGTCTAAAAACACTATTCATTATTTGTCATTTTCGTAATGAGACTTTTATTATTATGAAGCGTACTATAAAGAAAAGTAAGACTTTTATTTTAAAACGGAAGAAGTACTATTTTATTTTGGTTGGTTGACTCTAATTTTGACCAACAATATATAAAAACTTAATAATCCTAATAAAATTTTAAAAAAATTATTGATGCACCATTACTACAAGTAACAATATAATTAATGTATAGGCTAAACTTGAATATTTCATCAATTCTATTTCAAATTATATAAAATAAGATTGTAAATGGGATATGGGCCCATTTTAGGCAGAACTAAAATGAAATGTATTCTATATTAAAGTGTTTTGAATATGAAAATTGGCCTAGGGGTTGAAATAGTAAATGGGATAATGGTTGTGATTAGGATAAATGGGCCCATTGATTAAAAATATAGAATACATTTCATTTTAGTTCTGCCTAATTTCAAATGTGACAAAAGAAGTAGGTGATTAAATTGGTAATAACAGTTGAATGATTAGAGATATGTTAACTTTCTTAAATTACAATTTTTTTTATCCCAAATGAAATGTTAGGATTGGTAGGAAAATAAGCTACGAGTGAATAGGCCATTAAACTATTTTTCAGAAATTCTTTTAAAAATCTTTTCAAAATAATTTGTCGAGCAATAATTTGTAAGAGCAGCAAATTTCTCTCACTGCCCAAATTCTTTTATACGGAGAAAAAGAGTTGTTTAAATCATTTTCTAATGAATAAAACAACATGATGTAGCCTTTAAATAGTGTTTATTCATTTATATTATCTACTCCCTCCGTCCCGCTAATATCCGCACACTTTCCTTTTTGGGCGTCCCGCTAATATCCGCACACTTCCAAAAAGGAAACTTTATATTAATAAAATATTCACCCAACCCCACTCACTCTCTCTCCTACATTATTTTAATACTCACAACACCATTATAATTTATTACACCCTCCACTCATTCTCTCTCCTACTTTACTTTTACACTCACAACATTTTATTAAAATAGCATATTTCTTAATTCCCGCGCAAACAATGTTAGTGCGTATATTAGCGGGACGGAGGGAGTATAGTATAAATGGGAACTTGTCCTTGCTACAGTACAATGAACAGTTCCAAGTGCCAAATTTTCCATTTTGCCCTCACTAAGTTGTACCTTTCCCATTTTTCTCTTAAAAAAAAAATTAAATTAAAAAAAAAAAAGCGTGTCCTCGGACACGGGCTTTTACTAGTACTATATAAATAAAGCCAATGGAAATGGAATAAAGTTGATCATGATGTAGCCTTTAAAGTTTAAATGGTGTTTATTCATTTATATTATACTATATAAATAAAGCCAATGGAAATGGAATAAAGTTGATGAGTATGTCGACATCTAGATAAAGCCAAAACCTTCTTTAATTTATCATTGAGCTTATTCAATCATCTTTTTCGGTGATTGATTCTTTTGAATGCCAGATTTTTTAAAGCCAATGGGAATGGGATAAAGTTGAGTATGTTCACATCTTTGTCATTGAGCTTATTCAATCATGTACTACCTCCGTCTCATTTCAAGTGAGCCACTTTCTTTTTGGTCCATCTCACTTCAAGTGAATCATTCCGTAAATGAAAATATGTGAACAGTGTTTCGGACATTTATATTCTTATAATGTCCATATATTTACAAAGATATTACTAGTGACACATTGTAATTAAATCTACATTTGAACTTATTCAATCATGTAGCTTTTATTCAATCATGTAAAATAGCTGGCCAATGGGAAAGGAATAAAGCAGCTGGCCAATGGGAATGGGATAAAGCCGAGTATATGTATGTCGACATCTTTACCTTTGTGCTTATTCAATTGTAAAACAGCTGGCCAATGGGAAAGAAATAAAGTTGAGTATGTCGACATTATATCACAGCTACAGCTGGCCTTAGTAATGTCATTTTCATCATTTCTTTAAAAATTAAGTATTTATGAAATTACTTTTCTACCCTCTAGATAATAACAAAATTACTCACTAAATCCTACCCACCACAAAACAGATTATCTCCCTGTCTTCTTCCTTGGCCTCTTCCATTTTCATATCTTTTCAACAACAACAATGGCTTCCTACCCCCCACCTAACCAAGAACCTTTCTTTCATCCTCCCCATTTCATTCCAATAAAATCCCCACCCCTCTTTCACCCCTCCCACCACCAATCTTTTATATCCAATTTACCAAATATTTGTCTCTTCAAATTAATCGAACCTTCAATGCTCAATGAACCACACCCCAAACAGTTTTTTTTTGTACCTTTTTGTATAATCAAAGAAAACTCCCAAAGTTTCTTGAGAAAATAAGGGGTTTTCTTGAATACAAAGTTTCTGTGTATTGATGTTGTGTTTCCAAAGATGATCGTTACAAAGTTTCAGATCACATAAAAATGTCCCCACATTTTTACATTTTCTTGAACTTTGTTTTCTGTTAAACCTCTTGGATTCAAAAACACATAATCATAGTATTTAGTCATTAGAAATTGTAACAGACATGTCCCCACGTTTTTACATTTTTAAAGTGATGGTATTTTCAAACTGCTTTTCTCTCTCTCCATCCCAACACTCTTATTTACCATTTTTATTTTATTTTATTTAATATAATATAATATAAATTGATGTACTTAGTAAAAATAAATATGTAATCTTGTGTTTGTTGAGCAAATTTCAGATCACATAAAAATGGATATCTCTTATTAAAAATATTAATGGAAATTGTTAAAACTGATAACATTGTCAATTCATCATGACCCATGATATGATTCATATTTTTCAATTTGGGACCTACTTTACAAGTTTTTAATGATTATAAAATTGAAATATGAAAACATGGTTTAAATGGATGTCTCTTATTAATTTTATTTTATTTTTTTGGCAAAAAGGGCAATGCCCCCTATATTTTATTGAAAATTAAAAGATACAAAGAGGTGATGGAGGACTAAGCCAGAAACATCACAAAAGAAAAAGAAAAAATAAGAGGAAAAACCATAAAAAAATAAAATAATTAAAAATAAATAAAAATAAAAGGTTGAAGAAATAGAGAAAATTAAAGTAGGGGTGACGACAGACAGTAATAGAAAAGTGAAATAAAAGAAAACAAGTTAAGCATGTGAAAGTGGGTCAGGACAGGTTGCAAAATAAAGTTAAGAGAGAGAGAGAGAGAGAGTGACCCACTGCCAGTCACCATCTTGTGACTTGTCCAATTAATAAAATAAAATAAATGGAAACAAACAATTGACATTTTGACCCCCTAATTTACAGAGGATGATGGACTGATTGTGACGACAAATGAGGGTGATGGCTGTCATGGAATGGATGGTGGAGATTTTGATTGTTTTTTTGGTTTATTTTGTTTGAGGTTGAAGATGAAGGATAGTTGACATTTTTTTACCCCCTAATTTATGTGATGTTGTTCTTTAAATAAAATATACTCCCTTTGTCATACTCGAAAAGACACTTATGGTCAACTTTAGTTAACTTTGATCCAAACATTAATGCAAATTTAATCATTATATTGAAATAAAGCCAATGGAAATGGAATAAAGTTGATCATGATGTAGCCTTTAAATGGTGTTTATTCATTTATATTATACTATATAAATAAAGCCAATGGAAATGGAATAAAGTTGAGCTTATTAAATCATCTTTTTCGGTGATTGATTCTTGACAAATTTTTAAAGCCAATGGGAATGGGATAAAGTTGAGTATGTTCACATCTTTATCATTGAGCTTATTCAATCATGTACTCCCTCCGTCCCAGTCGAAGTGTTCCAAAATTAATCATGCACGGAAATTAAGGAATGAATATATATAATGCAAAAAATGTATAGTGAAATAAATATTGTGAATATGAAAAGTGATGTAGGAAAAAGAAAGTGGGGTAAGAAATAGTTAGTAAATATTTCCGTGATTGATTCTTTTGAATAAAGCCAACACCTTCTTTAATTTATCATTGAGCTTATTAAATCATCTTTTTCGGTGATTGATTCTTTTGAATGCCAGATTTTTTAAAGCCAATGGGAATGGGATAAAGTTGAGTATGTTCACATCTTTATCATTCAGCTTATTCAATCATGTACTACCTCCGTTTCATTTCAAGTGAGCCACTTTCATTTTTGGTTTGTGCCACTTCAAGTGAGTCATTTCGTAAATAAAAATATGTGAACAGTGTTTCGGACATTTATACTCTTATAATGTTTATATATTTACAAAGATATTACTAGTGACACATTGTAATTAAATCTACATTTGAACTTATTCAATCATGTAGCTTTTATTCAATCATGTAAAATAGCTGGCCAATGGGAAAGGAATAAAGCAGCTGGCCAATTGGAATGGGATAAAGCTGATGGGAAAGGAATAAAGTTTATTCAATTGTAATTTCATAAATACTCATTCAATTATAAAACAGCTGGGACATTTAGATTGGGACGGAGGTAGTAGTAATTAAATTATCTCCCTGTCTTCTTCCTAACTCTTTTTTTCTCTCTCTTCCATTTTCACATCCTTTGAACAACAATAATGGCTTCCTACCCCCACCTAACCAAGAACCTTTCTTTCATCCTCCCCATTTCATTCCAGTGAACTCCCCACCCCTCCGACCACCAATCTTTTATATCCAATTTCCCAAATATTTGTCTCTTGAAATTAATCGAACCTTCAATGTTCAATGACCACACCCAAACAGTTATTTTTGTACCTTTTTGTCTAATCAAAGAAAACTCCCAATGTTTCTTGAGAAAATAAGGGGTTTTCTTGGATACAAAGTTTCTGTGTATTAATGTTGTGTTTCCAAAGATGATCGTTACAAAGTTTCTTTGTTCAGATTGTATGGGTGGGTAGAGAAGGGTGGTGACTAGGGTTGGATGGTGTATTACAGAGGATGATGGACTGATTGTGACGATAAATGAGGGTGATGGCTGTCAAGGAAGGTGGAGATTTTGATTTTTTTTTTTGGTTTATTTTGTTTGAGGTTGAAGATGAAAGATAGTTGACATTTTGACCCCCTAATTTATAAACAATTGACATGTGATGTTGTTCTTTAAAAAAAAATATATGAGGTTGGAAGATATATGATTTTATTATTCTTACATTTTATTTTATATTCAATTGACATCTGATTTTAAAAAGGATTAATATATAATGAAATAAGATTTCAAGGACGGATAATGCAATTTTTTAAAGAAGTTCGTTAAGTTTTCGTTCACCATGTTAGCTTCTGTCCAATTTCATTAACAACCATCCACTTTTGACCCATATTGCCACAAAGTGTGAATATAACAAAATTGTCAAAAATGAAATATAGGTACCCATACTACAACTTCTGTAAAACTTAAGGGTACCGATATGCCATTTGCCCTAAAAGGAATAATGAATCTCTTTTTTATAAAAAAATGTTTAGGGGCAAAGTTTTTTACGGAAAAATATTCATTTTGGGACAATAATTTCTTGAATTTAAACATTTATTTAGAGATAGAGGGAATATAACTTGAAACTATTGTTTGAAAACTTCCCTCAAATATTCACATTTAGCTATATTATAGGGTCATTAATTCCTCCTTTCCAGCTTTTTTTTTTTTTGTTTTTAGATCCTTCCACGTGGCCAGTATTTGCCCTTCACTTTTGCTTTTGAGCCACTGATTTAGTAAGGCAGTAAGTGTGGTACTATCGGTTAGTATTGATTGAGTGGTAGGTGTATATATAGTACATATTTTAATTACTTTTCTCATTTTTAAACACCATCACTGTTGGAAATGGGTAACGGAAAGTTAAGTTTGACTTAACGTTGACCTAGATTTCTAACGGAAGTTCGTTATGTGTTAACGGAACTAGTTACAAAATGTATTCTACATTTGTTGTAGATTATTAAACTCATTTAATGTCTCAAAACCATTTAGGGTGAATGAGAATTAATGACAATGGTCTTTTGTAACTTAACGAGAGTTAATTAAAGGGTGTTTAGTTTTGTTTGATGTGCTCGGCCGAGCAGAGTCCTTGACTCGGCCGAGCAGAGCACATAAATTGGCCAAAAGTCTCTGGACAAGTTTGCTCGGGCGAGGCTTATGCCTGCTCGGCCGAGCAGTATGATTTGCACGGCCGTGCAAGTCTATTGACTCGGCCGTGCAGCCTGGTGCTCGGCCGTGCGAGTTCCTTGACTCGGCCGAGCAGATCCTAAACAGGCACTATTTCAAACAGAAAGTAGTGTCTCTTCGTGGGAAAAGACACAAACCCCTTGACTCTCTATTTATACATTTCCCTCCGAATTTCAATTTATATATACTGTATTTCTACCCTTCCTACCCTCTAGTAAGATAGATTATCATACTCAAATCATTGCATATTGTTGCATTCAATCCGTTCAAGTCCAAAGTTTCAAAACATTGTGTTGTTCGTAGATTAGTTATATTGGAGTGCTCCTTATAACTAATAAAAAGTCGTTTTATCTTACGAGAGTTTTGTCATTCAACCGTAAGCACCTGTGCGGGACAAATAACTCTTACGGAGATTGTATCAAATACAAGACTCGACTTGATTTCTTTTATTCTTTCAATCTCCGTTACTTTTATCGTCAGTTTTTCTGTTAAGTCTTAAAGAAGCCATACACAAGTTCCAACAATCGTAAGAGTTATTTGCGCTTCTTCAAGATCATCAAGATGGCAAACGAGAAAGACTCCACCGAATCAAGTCAAGGGAATGTGACGCCTCCATCGCAAGGTGATACTACATTCAAGCATGTTGCTCCCGCTCCTACAACTCATCACATCGGTCATGGTGAGAAACCCGCAAAATTCACTGGTGTGGATTTCAAGAGATGGCAACAGAAGATGCTCTTCTACTTGACCACCCTAAGCTTGCACCGCTTCTTGAAGGAAGATCCTCCGGCGGTAGAAAATGGTGATCCGGACCCCCAAAGGCAAATGGCAAAGGAGGCTTGGGCTCACGATAATTTTCTTTGTAAAAACTATATCTTGAATGGACTTGACGATGCACTATACAATGTGTATAGTACAGTCGAGTTAGCCAAGGCGTTGTGGGACACCTTGGAAAGAAAGTACAAGATCGAGGATGCAGGGTCAAAGAAATTTGTCGTCGGTAAGTATCTTGACTTTATGATGGTCGATTCCAAATCGGTAACAACTCAAGTAGATGAGTTCCAAATCATTCTACATGGGCTTGATGCCGAGGGGATGATCATGAATGATCCATTTAAGGTGGCTTCTATCATTGAAAAGTTGCCTCCTTCGTGGAAGGATTTCAAGAACTATCTCAAGCATAAATGCAAGGAGATCTCCTTGGAAGACATTGTTGTTCGTCTTCAAATAGAAGAGAACAATAGAATGAATGAGGCCAAAGTTGCTAAAGGCAAGATGGAGGCTAAGGTCAATCTCGCCGAGGCTAGCACGAGTGGCACAAAGAGAAAGCATTCCGAAACTGCCGGGAATGCTAAGAAAGGGAAGAAGAAGACCTCTAAAAAGTTCAAGGGGTCTTGCTATAATTGTGGCAAACCGGGCCACTTGTCAAGGGATTGTCATCTCCCGAAGAAAGAGGCGAACAATGTTGACCACATGGACCTAGACCTTGCAGCGGTTGTCTTTGAAGCCAACGTTGCAAATTTGGAAGAGAACCCTAAAGCGTGGTGGATAGATACCGGTGCTACCCGCCATATTTGTGGTAACAAGGAAAGTTTCTCCTCCTATACTCCCATCTCCGGAAGAAAGCTTTACATGAAAAATTTTGCGACCTCCGATGTTCAAGGCATTGGAAACGTGATTTTGAAGATGACTTCCGGAAAAGAAGTAACCTTGTTGGATGTGCTGCATGTTCCAGACATCCGTAAAAATTTGGTGTCCGGCGCTTTGCTTAGTAAGGCCGGTTTTAGACTAGTATTCGAATCCGACAAATTTGTACTAACCAAGAATGGTTTGTTTCTTGGAAAGGGTTACCTCGAGGAGGGCCTTTTTAAAATGAATGTAATGACTGTGATCCGCCAAGGTGCGATGAATAAAAGTTGTGTTCCTTATGTTTACTTGTCGGAAAGTTCTAATTTATGGCATGATAGATTAGGACATGTAAACCTCGACACCATTAAGAAATTAGCGAGACAAGATTTAATCCAAATGACTAAATCCGACTCGACTAATAGGTGCGAAGTTTGTGTTGAGGCAAAAAATGACAAAGTCGCCATTTAATGCCATACAAAGAGACACAACTCCTCTCGAGTTAATTCACACCGACATATGTGATTTAAAACTAGTGCAAACTTGAGGAGGTAAAAAGTACTTCATTACATTTATAGATGATTGCACTAAGTATTGCTATGTCTATCTCTTAAGAAGTAAGGATGAAGCCTTAGGGGCTTTTGAGACTTATAAGAAAGAAGTTGAGAATCAACTTAACTTGAAAATTAAGAAAATTAGAAGCGATAGAGGTGGAGAATATGAAGCACCGTTTGAAGGATTATGTTGGAAATCCGGCATAATTCATCAAACAACGGCTCCATATACCCCTCAATCTAATGGAGTTGCTGAACGCAAAAACCGTACTCTCAAAGAGATGATGAACACGCTTTTGATCAGTTCAGGCTTACCCGACAACTTGTGGGGGGAAGCAATACTCACTTCTAATTATGTTCTTAATAAAATACCCAAGAAAGGTATTGATAAAACGCCCTATGAATTATGGCATAATCGTAGGCCATGTTTTAAATACCTTAAAGTGTGGGGGTGTTTGGCCAAGGTTGAAGTACCTAAGCCTAAACAAGTCAAGATTGGTCCAAAGACCATTGACTGTGTTTTTATTGGATATGCCAATAATAGTAGTGCCTATCGGTTTATAGTGCACAAATCGGACATTCCGGATATGTACGTAGGAACTACTATAGAATCAAGGAATGCGGTATTCTTTGAAAACATTTTTCCGGTTAAAGACAGGAAAGATGTAGGTTCTAATAAGAGAACACATGAGTCTACAACCGGTCCTTCTCAAATAGAAGATGAAGAACCGAGACGTAGCAAAAGGGCAAGAGTGGAAAAGACTTTTGGTCCTGATTTTCTATCTTACATGTTAGAAAATGAACCATCAACTGTTAAAGAAGCTTTATCCGGTCCGGATAGTTCGTTCTGGAAAGAGGCCATTAACAGTGAAATAGAATCCATAATGCTCAACAATACTTGGGAATTAGTTGATCTCCCTCCAGGTTGCAAACCATTGGGTTGCAAATGGATCCTTAAAAGGAAGTATAAGGCGGATGGATCCGTCGATAAGTACAAAGCTAGGCTAGTTGCCAAAGGTTTTAGACAGAAAGAGGGATATGATTTCTTTGATACATACTCCCCTGTCACAAGGATCACATCCATTCGTGTTCTCATAGCTATTGCAGCAGTGCATAATCTTGAGATACACCAAATGGATGTGAAGACTGCTTTCCTAAATAGAGAACTTGATGAAGAAATTTACATGGAACAACCCGAAGGGTTCGTGGTTCCTGGTAAAGAAAGAAAGGTGTGTAAAGTTGTAAAGTCCTTGTATGGACTAAAACAAGCACCTAAACAATGGCATGAGAAGTTCGATAGAACCATGTTATCGAATGGATTCAAGATCAATGAATGTGACAAGTGTGTCTACGATGGAATCTGAGTTTATAGCTTTGGATAAAGCTGGGGAAGAAGCAGAATGGCTTAAGAACTTCCTGGAGGATATTCCTTGTTGGAATAAACCTGTGCCTGCTGTTATGATACATTGTGATAGTCAATCAGCAATTGGAAGGGCACAGAGTAGTATGTATAATGGTAAGTCTAGACATATTCGTCGTAGACACAATACCATTAGACAGTTGATCAAGAATGGCGTTATCACTATTGATTATGTAAAGTCATGTGATAACTTAGCGGATCCGTTTAGCAAAGGTATAAATCAAAATCAACTGTATAAACTATTATGGGGAATGGGTTTAAAACCCACAACAAAAGAACTTATAGCGGACAATCAACCTTGAGAAATGGAGATCCCAGGCCCTTGGTTCAATGAGACAACCAAATTATAAGTTCTAGTAGAGTTACTTGGAAACAACAACTCGGTTTATTAACCTGGAGATGTTGAATACTCATTTCCAGAACATCCAAGTACAAGCACATGCAGCAGTGGTAAGGATAAGTTGAGAAAACTTTTAATGATTTCTATACCTACGGGTGGAGTAGTGCATGATACTCCTTATAGAATGAATCACCTATATAAGTGAGAGGTAATAAGGCCGCCTCTAAATGAACGCTTATGAATGAGATACGGTCCAGGGCCAAAATGGACAAAAACGTGAGAACAACAATTGTTAGAGCTATTATTATGTGAGTATTATTGTCTTGGTATACATCCGATCACCGGTTCAAAGCGACTCGCTACCAAATGGCTAGTATATCCGATAATATTTCACTAGGGAAGATTCAAGGCCATAAGCTATCTATTCCGATGTAATAATAGTTCGCCTGAACTTTGGACGAAATTGCATTCATGCATTAATTGTCATTCATGTGGGGGATTGTTGGAAATGGGTAACGGAAAGTTAAGTTTGACTTAACGTTGACCTAGATTTCTAACGGAAGTTCGTTATGTGTTAACGGAACTAGTTACAAAATGTATTCTACATTTGTTGTAGATTATTAAACTCATTTAATGTCTCAAAACCATTTAGGGTGAATGAGAATTAATGACAATGGTCTTTTGTAACTTAACGAGAGTTAATTAAAGGGTGTTTAGTTTTGTTTGATGTGCTCGGCCGAGCAGAGTCCTTGACTCGGCCGAGCAGAGCACATAAATTGGCCAAAAGTCTCTGGACAAGTTTGCTCGGGCGAGGCTTATGCCTGCTCGGCCGAGCAGTATGATTTGCACGGCCGTGCAAGTCTATTGACTCGGCCGTGCAGCCTGGTGCTCGGCCGTGCGAGTTCCTTGACTCGGCCGAGCAGATCCTGAACAGGCACTATTTCAAACAGAAAGTAGTGTCTCTTCGTGGGAAAAGACACAAACCCCTTGACTCTCTATTTATACATTTCCCTCCGAATTTCAATTTATATATACTGTATTTCTACCCTTCCTACCCTCTAGTAAGATAGATTATCATACTCAAATCATTGCATATTGTTGCATTCAATCCGTTCAAGTCCAAAGTTTCAAAACATTGTGTTGTTCGTAGATTAGTTATATTGGAGTGCTCCTTATAACTAATAAAAAGTCGTTTTATCTTACGAGAGTTTTGTCATTCAACCGTAAGCACCTGTGCGGGACAAATAACTCTTACGGAGATTGTATCAAATACAAGACTCGACTTGATTTCTTTTATTCTTTCAATCTCCGTTACTTTTATCGTCGCTTTCGTTAAGTCTTAAAGAAGCCATACACAAGTTCCAACAATCACGTGGGTACTATAAGTCAGTACACTAATGACTTTTTTTTTTAGACCCTCCCACGTGGCCATTGTAGTATTTGCCTTTCACTTTTGCTTTTGAGCCACTGATTTAGTAAGGCAATAAGTGTGGTCCATTTTCTAGTTGTTTTTTGTTTGGGATCAAACGTGGAAGTAGGAAAGTTCACATGGGTCTTGGTACTATCTGTCAGTGTCAGTATTGATTGATTGATCGGTGTATGGATACATTAATTACTTTTGTCATTTTTAAACATCATCAAGTGGGCAGTAGTATTATGCGTCAGGACATTATTGACTTTTCAACGGCTAATACATGAATGATTAGAAGGGAAGTTAAATTTGCACAATTTTTTTTTTTGGTATCTACACACTCAATTCTCTTTTTTAGTACAAAAGTAAGACTTTTTATCAAGTTCTAAAAAGTGCTAGGCGGATGCTAGACGGCGGAGCCGGGCCTAGCGTCTAGGCGGGGACTAGTCCGAATTAGTCGGGATTAGTCGGGACCTAGGCGGGACTTAGAACTAGGCGTTGGAGAGGTACTTAACGCCTAGGCGGGGCCTAGACGCCCTTAGCCTTAGGCGGGGTCTTTTAGAACACTGTTTTTTATTGAGAAAGTAAACTCAAAATGTAGCGCATGAGAAGTAACATCTAACTGTCAAATGATTACTACTCTACTCTATTTTTTATTCTTTAATGCTTTATTAGTTCCTCTGTTTCAAGATTTTTATTTTTTTACATTAATTTTAATAAAAAATTATACACTAAAAAAGTAAAAAATATACTCTGTTAATCTTTGTTTAAAATTTTTATTTTAACTTTCTATCTATCTCAATTTAATGTTTTAGTTGTTTTATTACATAAATAACAAATTAGGAATAGTTTTTTTTTTAAAAAAATATTGCCATCATAATTTATATAATTACAAAGATAATTGTTACTTATCTACCCTTTACTTTTCACCCGCTTATTTTATAAATAGTGTATTAGATAATTATTTCCACAACTCATTCCTATTCTTTATCCATTTTATTTTAATTTTTTCATAAGAGTAGAAAGCAAGTTAAGAAATTAAATCGGACGAAAAAAGTACCATTATTAATTATCCCTCGTATATCAGTTCACACAATAAAACAATCACTATACTCCTATAACATATTCTAATATTTGAGTAAATGAGAATTTTAACTACTTTTAACTTAAAAACAATTATTATCATTATTAATTATCTCTAATATAAATAAGAATTTTAAATAATTTTAACTTAAAAATAATAATTATTTTGAATCAAAAATTTGATTCATTGATAATATTTTAAAACAACAGGTAACTAAACAACTAAAAAAGGTAAAAATAAAAAAACCATTATTAATTATCTCTCGTATACCGGTTCACATAATAAAACAATCTCAATGAAATTATAACAAATTCTAATATTAGAGTAAATGAAAAATTTAAATGTTTTTAACTAATTACCATTATTAACTCATATACCAGTTCACACAATAGAACAATCATTATAAAATATAAAAATTCTAATATTAGTGTAATTGAGAAATTTAAATGCTTTGAACTTAAAAATGATAATTATTTTGTCAAAATAATTAAATTTAAATAAGTTTTTTTTAAAGAGAATCAATATTGGTTTTTCACTTGCTCCCTTCAAATAATGTTTTAGAAGGCATAGAAAGGGATCAAACCCAAGATCTTACACATTGTGACATTTATCTCTACCACTGAGTCACTTCTTTTGAATAAATTAACTTATTTTATACTTATTATACTATTGATTTTTTTGGTATTTGATTAATTGAAGGTATGATATAAATTAACTTATTTTATACTTATTTGGAATATTATAATTAGCTAATCTCTTATTTTCTCTACTTTTTAATATTAGTATAGCAAAATTATTTAAATATATATTTATATTATAAAATCCTTAATATGTTGAAATTAACTAAAAATAAATAATAAGTTAAAATATAATAATAATTAAAATAACCATAATATATAGGTGATCATAATTAGACCACTCACCCCTATATTAGTAGTCTAACAATAACCAAAAAGCTACTCTCTCTCCTTTAAAATATTCATCATTTATTGATTAAATCTTTAATTCAAAATAATTATTTTTTTAGGTAAAAAATATTCAAATTACCTTTTTACTCTTTTATTGATATTTTTTTCAATTTACTAATTTTTTTATTGTGAGATACAATATAGATGAGAGCAATTAATAAAAATATATTTAATTATTTTTATCAGAATATATATCGCAATTGATCAATAAAGTTGAACTTTAAACAACTTTAATAATAAATTATTTATCTTGTTGAAAATTTAAAAATAGTAATGAATAACGTTTCTATTTGTGTATCAATAAAAATTTTTAGAATATTATTAAGATACTCAAATTAACTTTTTAATCAAAGTTCAAAGTCAATATTTATTTTGAAACAAAGAAAGTATAATAATTATTTTTTATTTTTTATATCAAAAATGCTAAAAAAACATTTATTTTAAATTAGAGGAAAAATGAACATTAAAGGAAAGGAGACACTATAATTATTACTCCTATCATTCTATTAGAGGAGTAGGAGAACTAGAGTAGGAGAGTAGTATAAAATGTCTTAAGAAGAAAATAAAAATTGAGGTTTGGAGTACAAACTTTTCATGATTAAAAAGATGAGGTTTATTATTTCTAGGTTGTTTGCACATTATTTTAATAAAAAAATTGTGTAAATGTACTTTTTCAATGTTTTTCGTGAGTGAATTGAGAAAAAAAAATTCAAAAGGGAATTTCTATTCCATTACTTTTTTTTTTCTTTTCACACTACCTTGGTATTCTAAAAAGTTGTCATTAATTATTTTTTGAAATTTGGACCAAATAATTCCCCTATATTTATTAATAGGTCTTAAATTTCAATGTTCCACCTTTTTTTTTCCTCCATTATATTTTGCAATTTTTATAATTTTACAAGTTACATGAATTTATTTGTTTTTAATTTAAATAAAAATGTAATGTTGTTTCAATCTCAATTGTACTAGTGCAATTGAGGAAGAAATAAAAGGTGGAACATTGAAACCTATTAATAAACATAGGGTAATTATTTGGTCCAAACTTCAAAAACTAATCAATGACAACTTTTTAGAATACCTAGGTTGTTTACACTATTTTTTTCAAACTTGGTAATGCAAATCGTAGCATCCCAATTCTTGACAGCTAGATTTTTGAAATGATTTCCTATTCATTTATATTGCTATGGAGGGTGAGGAGAAATGAGGCAGTGCTGGTGCCTGAACTTGTAGACATTGCTGGATAATTGAGTTTTGGTTTAATCTAAGTGCTTGATTAGGAGTAACGGATTAATGTTTTAGTCAAGCAAGCGTGATGTTATTCTTCTACAATAAATTTTAACCAATATAGAGCTGTCGAATTTGTTCAATTTATGTGCTTGATTAGGAATGATAAATTTCCTTTTAATTTCAATCTTGGCAGTCAGATTGATTCGGAATGAAACCACCAACTAACCTTGGAGAAAGCACAACCGTCAAGATAAAGATGAACGGATAAGATGACTCACCCACATCAGACTTTTATACAAGAATTAGTAAAGAACATAGTTTATAATCATAACGACTTTGTAGTAGCAGCAAGTAGTATAGGAAAGAACATTGCTTATATATTACTTAAAGGAAATATGCAGATTCCTACAACACCCTGCTGATAAAGATAAGGACTGAACTACATTCATTATCCGCGACCAATGCCAACTTTTATCAAATTTAAAGATAATATTTAAGCTAAGAAGAAGGCTGGGGTGGCTGTTGCTGAACTCCAATTTGTTGATTCTCATTCACATCAGGGATCTCTTTAAGTTGTTCCTGTGCAATCTGCCCAAGCATTTTTGCAGCCAATGGAAGCCCAGAACACTTTATCAAAATTCTGTCTTTGAGGTCCTTCAAGTATTGAGGCAATTCATTCTCATCTTTCCCAACTGCATCCTTGAAAATTTCCCAGCAGCTTTCTGTGTCAGAAAGTGGTTCCAGGAAATTCAAATTCTTCTCACCCACCATTTTCTTGGCTATTTCTTCATATCTACTCGTTACAATGACTGTTCCTCCCCATCCTTTTGGCAGACCATATGCAAGTTTCTCACCCCAATTCACATTCAAATATGAATCGTAAGCCAAATTCTCATAGAAATTCTCATTCTTTGAAGCATCATCGAGCACAATTAAGTACCTCTTTCCAATCAGCTGCAAATGAAGAGCAGAAGTAAGGCCAGCAAGATCTGAATTATTCATTATCTCCTCTTCAACTCCGAGGCACCTAAGAATCCTTTTCACAATCTCTTTTTTGTTGTCACTGTCTTCATTATGCTGTTTTGATAAACAAACCCAAATTCTTGGGAGGAAGTGTTCCTTCACTTTTGGCTGGTTAAATATAAACTGACAAAGTGTTGTCTTCCCTACCCCCACCATACCCACAACCCCAATTGCCTTGAACTTCTCACTATCGGAATCACTCGGGAGAATTTTCCTCTCCAAAGACTTGATTTTGAGATCAAATCCGCGAACCTTGCTAGGGGGTTCCCTAGAACTCCACCTACATGTTTCTGAACTGACTGGCAAGCTGGGTACAACATTCCCTGAATCTGCAGCAACTTCGCTCTGATCACCTTCTTTGAACTCAATCTTGATCTTCCTTAACCTTCTACTAAGATCATTATAAGCTTTTGCTTGTGACACAAAAGCTAAGGGACTATGCTTCTTTGCGATGAGCTGCCATTGGCTTAGTTCATTGTTGAGGTAGTAAATCTTTTCCTTTTTTCGTACTGATCCTAAAGGGAAATGTGTTGTACCAACTAGAACATCCCTTAACTCCCTGAACTGATATTGGAGGGGAACTAATTTGGCTAGTAGGTTGTGGTCACGTGCCCCCATTTCTTCAATATCTTCGGAGAGTTTCTTAAGTAGATAGTTTTCTATCTCCTCAGCCATTTTGAACTCACCAAAAATTAGCAACTGAGGTCGTCAAGAAAAAGGGTTAGATGGTGAAGATAAAGATTTCTAGGTTTGCATGAACTTACAATGCTTTCTACTGAAAACTGAAAAATGGCCAACTCATTTTCTAATGAATAACACAAGATGATGTAGCTTTTATCATGAAATACCTTACATTAAAGCCCAATGGTTCATTTTTAAATGATGTTTATTCATTTATATTAGACAATGTGCAATGCAAACTGAATTAGGGGTTAAAAAAAAGTTAGTTAACTGAATGGCTACAATGGAGAACTGAAACTTAGAGGGATTAAAGTGAAAACTGAAAAAATTGTGTTCACTGAAAACTGAAAAAAGCTTTTTTTTTCTTGAATTCTGTTGGCCACGTTTTGCAATAGGATTGGTCCATGGGATTTTCAGATTTCCTTTTTATTCCAAATTATTTGAGTTGAATTATCACCAAGCAAATTAATTTTTTTTTCACCAAAATTCATAATTTTTTTTCTCTATAAATAGATGCAAGTTTCATTTGATTTGGACACCGAAAAAAACCCTCTTTTCTCAATTATCCTTCTTCATTTTTAACCCGTATTTAAAAAATTTCATCATTTTTTCAGTGAAATGGATTCGAATAATAACCATTTCAACTCTCGTATTTATTTTATTACAATTACAAAAAATTAATTAAGTGTGAAGTATTTTTTAATTATAAATAATAATAATTATTATTATTTTACTAACCATAAAAATAAAATAAAGAATATAAATAAAATAAGAGTGGTGGGGTATAGAATGATGAGTTGGGAGGAGATGAATTTAATTTTAAACCTTGCATTGTGGAGGGGTTAAATGAATAGGTAGTTGAATTATTAGGTGAATGAGAGAGAAGACGAGGTGGAGTGATAAAGTGGGATTGAATTTATTTTTGCATTGTACATGTACATGGTCTTATATACAGTATAAAGCCAATGGAAATGGAATAAAGTTGATGAGACATCTAGATAAAGTCAACACCATCTTTATTCAATCATATAAGCCTTAATTAGTGATGTAAAAAATTAAATATTTATGAAATTACTTTTCTACCCTCTAGATAATAATTAAATTACTCACTAAATCCTACCCACAAAACATATTATCTCCCTGTCTTCTTCCTCCCTCTTCCATTTTCATATCCTTTCAACAACAACAATGGCCTTTGATATTAATGTTGAGAATTGCAGAAGGGCGAAATGTAGGTGGTGCTTTTCATTGGTGAGTGGCTATTTTGATTTGATTGCCATATTTGTTCAGATTGTATTGGTGGGCAGAGGAGGGTGGTGACTACGGTTGGATGGTTGTGATTAGGATAAATGGGCCCATTGATTAAAAATATAAAATGCATTTCATTTTAGGTCTGCCTAATTTCAAATGTGACAAAAGGAGTATGTGATTAAATTGTTAATAACAGTGGAATGATTAGAGATATGTTAACTTTCTTAAATTACAATATTTTTTTATCACAAATGATATGTTAGGATTGGTAGGAAAATAAGTTACGAGTGAATTGGCCATTAAACTATTTTTCAGAAATTCTTTTAAAAATCTTTTTAAAATAATTTGTCAAGCAATAACTTGTAAGAGCAGCAAATTTCTCTCAATGCCCAAATTCTTTTATATGGAGAAAAAGAGTTGTTTAAATAATTTTCTAATGAATAAAGCCAATGGTTCATTTTTTAAATGATGTTTATTCATTTATTTATATATAAAGCCAATGGAAATGGAATAAAGTTGATGATTATGTCGACATCTAGATAAACTTGTACTCGCTCCGTCCCACATTACCTTACCCATTTTGCTATTTTGGGCGTCCCACTTTAAAGTCACACTTTCCTAAAAAGGAATTTTTTAAATACTTCTTTATTCATGAGACCCACTTGTCATACTCACAACAACTATCCACTTACTATTCTCTACCCTACTTTCTCTCTCATACCCACTCACAACTCCTACTTTAATAACATTATATATATTCACTCCTTATTTTCTGTTCTCAACAGTAAACGAGTAAGATAATATGGGACGGGAGGGAGTATTTAATTAAAAACAAATCTGAAAAAGAAAATGTCATCTCTTATTTAGATTGTTCTTTCTCGGTGATGAAAATGACATTACTATTCTTGGCAGCCAGATTTTTTAGAAGATGACACGGACTACTGGCCAATGGGAATGAAATTAAGTTGAGTTTGTCGACATCTAGATAAATAAAGCCAACACCAAGAATCTTTATCATTGAGCTTATTCAATCAATCATGTATCACAGCTGGCCTTAATCAGTAATGTTCTCTCCCTGTCTTCTTCCTCCCTCTTTTTTCCTCTCTCTTAACCAAGAATCTTTCTTTCATCCTCCCCATTTCACCCCTCCGACATACAACTTTTATATCCAATCTCCCACTGAGAAAGATGTAGCTTTAATGTGATGTACTGGAAGTTTTGTTGATAAATCATTTTCTAATGAATAACACAACAAGATGATGTAGCTTTTATCATGAAATACCTTACATTAAAGCTCAATGGTTCATTTTTTAAATGATGTTTATTCATTTATATTATATATAAAGCCAATGGAAATGGAATAAATTTGTTTAATGTGATGTAGCTTTTAAATGGTGTTTATTCATTTATTTATATATAAAGCCAATGAAAATGGAATAAAGTTGATGAGACATCTAGATAAAGCCAACACCATCTTTATTCAATCATACTCCCTCCATCCCGCGACAACTTACACATTTTTCTCATTGAGCATCTCATTACAAATTGCACACTTCCTAAAATGGCAAAGAATATTTACTATTTCACCCACTAATTCTCTCTCCTATTTTACTTTTATACTCACAACACCAAACAAATCACTATTTTCTACCCCACTTTCTCTCTCCAACCTCACTTTTCATACTCACAACATTTTCTCCACTCACTTTTCCTTAATTCCCGTGCAAACAGAAACTGTGCAAGTTTTACCGGGACGGAGGGAGTATATCACATTCACAGCTGGCTGGCCTTAATTAGTAATGTCATTTTCATCATTAGATTAGACAACTTGGTACATTATGATTTACAATACTGATGTTATTACCGGTGAAAATATGATATATCGTGTCTCTTTTTTCTCTTTTTTTGTTTTTGTTTTATTGCTAATCTTCTCTATTTACAACAACAACAACATTAATGTCGCAAACGCTCCCACCTATGGTTGGGTAAGGGGGGGTGTTTCCGTTGTACACAGTCTTGTCGCGTTAAAACACAAAGAGGCTGTTTCGGATGACCCATAAAAATTGCATGGACTGACCTATGTTTATAACAAATTAAGAAATGCAGACAATTTAATAAGCCATTTTATTTTATTCCATCATATTTCAAGCAAAAAAATAATGAGTATATGACTATCGAAGAAAAATAATCTTCTCTATATCGATTTTTTTATATAATTATACAAGGATTATAAGGACAAAATTGTCTAAAATGCTATTCATTATTTGTCATTTTCGAAATGAGACTCTTATTATAAGACATACGAAAAAGAAAAGCAAGATTCTTATTATTCTGAGACGAAAGGAATATTATTTTATTTTGGTTTGTTCTCTAATTTTACCAAAAATATATAAGTTTAATAATCCTAGTAAAGTTTTTAAAAAAATATTGATGCACCATTACTACAAGTAATAATATAATTAATAGGTTAGACTTGAATATTTCATCCATTCTATTTCAAATTAGATAAAATAAGATAGTGCGGGAGTAAGAAATAATTGTATAATATTATGGTGTTTTGGATATGGAAATTGGTGTAGGGGTTGAAAATTGAAATATTAAATGGGGTAATGGTTGTGATTAGGATAAATGGGCCCATTGATTAAAAATATAAAATACTTTTCATTTTAGGTCTGTATAATTTTAAATATGACAAAAGGAATAGGTGATTAAATTGGTAATAACAGTGAAATAATTAGAGATACGTTAACTTTCTTAAATTACACAATTTTTTTATCTCAAATTATATGTTAGGATTGGTAGGAAAATAAGCTACGAGTGAACAAGCTATTAAACTTTTTTTTCATAAATCGTTTTAAAAATCTTTTCAAAATAATTTTTCCAATTTTTTGAGCAATTATTTCACGTGATTAGTAATGTCATTAAGCGTAATAAGTTTTGTTAATTGAAGAATTACCACATTGGATTCTTAAGCATGTTAGGTCAAGCACTTTCACAGAGGAAAGGAAAGGAGTGCTTTTGCTTTTGCTTTTTCTTTTTCTTTTTCTTTTATAGTGGATTCTATTTTACTTTTATGGGTTAGATTCTTTATGATCACTAACCTCCCTTTCTCTTTGGATTACACAATCAAGTTTGCTAATTTTCAAATTGAAGGGGAATTCAAATTTAAGATACTGTTTTTCTTCTTAAAAAGCTCTAATTTAGCCATTTGAGTCCTTAAATTAATTTTTTGGGGGTTAAATTTTCAAGCAAGAGCCTTAATAATAGAGCTTGCTTTTACAATGAAATAGTCTGACAAAGAATACCATTCCTGTCGGATACAAGTATATATTCCCTCTTTAAAATTTCAAAATCCCGCATCTGGGGCTATATCTCTTTTATGAACAATTCAATCATATATCACATTCACAGCTGGCTGGCCTTAATTAATAATGTCATTTTCATCATTAGATTAGACGACTTGGTACATTATGATTTACAATACTGATGTTATTACCGGTGAAAATATGATATATCGTGTCTCTTTTTTTTTCTTCTTTTTTTATTGCTAATCTTCTCTATTTAATATTACCCCAATGTCTATTCATTTTCTTAGGAAAATAAGCTATGAGTGACATGCCATTAAACTATTTTTCAAAAAAACTTTTAAAAGTCTTTCAAAATAATTTGTCGAGCAATAACTTGTAGGAGCAACAAATTTCTCTCACTGCCCAAATTCTTTTATATGTGATGGAAACACAATAAAATATAAAAAAAAATTGTATGATTCAAGGGTGTGATCGATGATAGAGCCCAAACGGTCACACATAATTAAGCAAAACAAAGAAAGAAACAATTGATTTGGAAACTGATTTGGAGTGATTAATATTATTAAATAACTTCTAGATCCACTACTAAGTTGGGTTTGTGAAGAGTATGCATAAATCCTTCCTATCCCCTTCGCCCCTAAATAAATATCGGAAAAAAGTTTTAAACTTGCTGTAATTGATTAAAAATGAAATTTGAAAAAGAAAATGTCATCTCTCATTTAGACACTCTTCTTGTTCAGTAGTTATCATCTTTCTCAGATTCTTGACAGCCAGATTTTTTAAATGATGACACGGACAGCTAGCCAATGGGATCAGGGCAGTATGATTGACCCCATTCCAGCAAGTTGGAAGAGGCTATGGGATCAGGGCAGTATGATTGACCCCATTCCAGCAAGTTGGAAGAGGTTGTGGGATCGTGGCAAGATGATTGACCCCATTCCAAAGAACTTAGAAGAGGCAGTATGACACGGACCGCTAGCCAATGGGAATGGGATAAAGTTGAGTATGTGGACATCTTTATCATTGAGCTTATCACAGCTGGCCTTAGTAATTTTATTATCATTGAGCTTATTCAATCTTGTTCAGTAGTTATCATCTTTCTCAGTGATTGATTCTTTGACAGCCAGATTTTTTAAATGATGACACGGACTGCTAGCCAATGGGAATGGGATAAACTTGTGTTTAATTAAAAACAAATTTGAAAAAGAAAATGTCATCTCTCATTTAGACACTCTTCTTGTTCAGTAGTTATCATCTTTTTCAGTAATTGATTCTTGACAGCTAGATTTTTTTAAAGTTGTGTTTAATTAAAAGCAAATTTGAAAAAGAAAATGTCATCTCTTATTTAGACACAGACCCAATGGAAAGGAATAAAGTTGAGTATGTCGACATAAAGCCAACACCATCTTTAATTTATCATTGAGCTTATTCAATCATCTATTTTTTGTTTTTCAGTGATTGATTCTTGACAGCCAGATTTTTTAAATGATGTCTATTCATTTATAGTATATATAAAGCCAATAGGAATGGAATAAAGCCAATGGGAATGGGATAAAGTTGAGTATGTGAACATCTTTATTCATTTATAGTACATTTTTTTTTTCAAGTATCTTTGGTCAATGTGAATGGAATAAAGCCAAATGGAATTTATGTATTTATAGCTACGTTTTAGTGTCAATTATGTTCTATATATATTTCCTGATTTAATTTTTGGTTCCATATAAAGCCAATGGGAATGGGATAAAGTTGAGTATGTGGACATCTTTATCATTGAGCTTATTCAATCATGTAAAACAGCTGGCCTTAGTAATGTTATTTTCTTCATTAGATTAGACGACTTTTTGGTACATTATTATGATTTACAATACTGATGTTATTACTGGTGAAAATATGATATATCGTGTCTCTTTTTTTTTCCTTCTTTTTTTATTGCTTATCTTCTCTATTTACAACAACAACAACATTACCCCAATGTCTATTCATTTTCTTAGGAAAATAAGCTATGAGTGAACAGGCCATTAAACTACTTTTCAAAAACATTTTAAAAGTCTTTCAAAATAATTTGTCGAGCAATAACTAGTAGGAGCAACAAATTTCTCTCACTGCCCAAATTCTTTTATATGTGATGGAAACACAATAAAATTAAAAAGATTATATGATTCAAGGGTGTGATCGATGATAGAGCCCAAACGGTCACACATAATTAAACAAAACAAAGAAAGAAACAATTGATTTGGAAACTGATTTGGAGTGATTAATATTATTAAATAACTTCTAGTTCGATAGACGATTGGGACTAGGATCTTTCATTGCTAGACTGATGCGCTATTCGAAGAGAAGAATGAGACCACCATCGGCTTAGCCCGCTACTAAGTTTGGTTTGTGAAAAGTATGCATAAATCCTTCCTATCCCCTCCGTCCCTAAATAAATATCGATTTTTTTTAAAACTTGTGTTTAATTAAAAACAAATTTGAAAAAGAAAATGTCATCTCTCATTTAGACACTCTTCTTTTGTTCAGTAGTTATCATCTTTCTCACTGATTGATTATTTTGACAGCTAGATTTTTTAAAGTTGTGTTTTATTAAAAACAAATTTGAAAAAGAAAATGTCATCTCTCATTTAGACACGGACTGCTGGCCAATGGGAAATGAATAAAGTTGAGTATGTCGACATCTAGATAAAGCCAACACCATCTTTAATTTATCATTGAGCTTATTCAATCATCTTTTTTTTTTTTTTTTCAGTGATTGATTCTTGACAGCCAAATTTTTTAAATAATGTCTATTCATTTATAGTATATATAAAGCCAATGGGAATGGAATAAAGCCAATGGGAATGGGATAAAGTTGAGTATGTGGACATCTTTATTCATTTATCGTACATAATTTTTTTTTCAGTATCTTTGGTCAATGGGAATGGAATAAAGCCAAATGGAATTTATGTATTTATAACTACGTTTTAGAGTCAATTATGTTCTATATATATTTCCTGATTTAATTTTTGGTTCCATATAAAGCCAATGGGAATGGCATAAAGAGAATGGGAATGGGATAAAGTTAGAGCATGTGGACATCTTTATCATTGAGCTTATTCAATCATGTAATACAGTTGGCCTTAGTAATGTTATTTTCATCATTAGATTAGACGACTTTTTGGTACATTATTATGATTTACAATACTGATGTTATTACTGGTGAAAATATGACGTGCCTCTTTTTTTTTCCTTCTTTTTTTATTGCTAGTCTTCTCTATTTACAACAACAACGACATTATCCCAATGTCGCAAACGCTTCCACATATGGTTGGGTAAGGAATGTACGATATACACAGCCTTGCCCCGTTAAAACACAAAGAGACTGTTTTCGGATGACCCATGATGAAAATTGCATGGACTGACCGATGTTTTTTAACAAAGAAGTGCATAAAGTTTAATAAGCAATTTTGTTTTATTCCATCATATTTCAAGCAAACAAAATAATGACTATTTGACTCTATCGAAGAAAAATAATCTTCTCTATACAGATTATGTGCGTTTACAGATTAAACATTAAACAGAATGAAAAGCCCTTGAGACATTTAACAATTATACAAATACGTTGGGTGACCAATGTTTGTCAAGACCAAGAAAGTACGGTAAATATGAAAGAAAAACATAAATGAAATGAGTACACATGGAACATGATGTTTTGCAAAATAAAAATGAGTAAATCAGGTAAATATAAATGAAAAACCTACTCATATACCTCAAGAATGCAGTTCCTGCCTTTGGTAGTTCATGCAGCTGTAACCCAGTCAATGTGTAGCTGTTCTTGTACTTGGTTTAAACATAGTTTCCAGGTTACCCCACTCAATGTGCCCTCAATGCTTTTCAGCATGCTAAAGTAGCATGTTACCTAGAGCCATGAACAAATTTGGTTGGACGATTTATGTCTAGGAAAGGCATTGCCTTAATGATCTAAAAGCCACAAGTGAGATAGGAAGACAAATTTGATTATATCTGATGTGTTCATAGGTCGACCAGTTATGTCATGGATATAGCTACGAATATTATTTAGTTAAAAAACTAAATAGTAAAGCATAGCCCTTAAGGGGACAAATGTGTGTTTGGACTTGGTTTAATAAAAATTGGTATGAGGTATAACCAGTCAATGTTGAGCTTGTAGTGGTTGTTGTTATGTTATGCCATTCCTAACGGGTGCTTAATTTAAAGTTGCCTCGTACATGCATGCTCGTTGATCACATGTCATATTTTCTATTTAACTAGAAGCTTCAGAAGGAACACTACAAGAAACAGAGTTATTAGGGTCGGCACTTTCCCGTCCCAAAAAGTCATTTTGCCGTCCCAAATACTATTTAGGTCGGCGTTTAGGTCGGGAAACGAGGGTCCTAAATAACATGCGACTCTAAAAGTTTTAGGACCCCCGTCACCGTCTCAAATACAATATTTAGGTCGGGATGTAGCCGACCCTAATAAAAATTAATTTTTTTTTTTGCGGGAAATTTTTGGAGCCAAATAGTTTTTGGTACCCGTTATTAGGGACGAGATAGCCGACCCAAATAATATTTGGCGCCTTTTTTTTTTTTTTTTGGAGAAATGTATGCATTAAATTGCACTGTGGACAGAGTCAGCAGTAAAAAAGATACACAGCAACCAATTCACCAGGATCAGATATTGTCTCTTACAAAAGATTTCAACAAAATAAATGAAATTTCAATTAGTTAGGTCTAAACACCTAGATATTTCAGTTACTATCTAATATCTATGCCCAGAGAATTAGCTTCAGCTTTATCAACGCTTACCAAACAACAGGCACTCACTCCATAATCCTACCTTGTCATATACGACAACTCACTATAACATTATTCATAGATGCTTCATATACATTTGAAGCACAACCAATTAGTATTCAAATAATTGCCTGGTCTATAAAAATGGGTGATAATTGAAGAATGATGCGGAAAAGGAATTGAAGGGGAAAATGATATGATCATGCCACTTTAACTCCACTAGGTCGTTTTCCTTCCATGGCATCCTTCTTATTACGACAATCAGCACAAAGGAAAGGACCTTGCCAAGGCTTTGCACTCGTGGAGAAGATGGAACCAGCATGAACTGATATTCCCTCGCTTGAAGCAAGATCAACCTGACAAACAGCACACATGAAAAGGCCAGTTGTTGATAGACCGATAGGCTCTTCATTGCCCAATCTGCAAATTGTAGATAGAATGAAAATTAAAATCAAGGAAGAAAAGGACTCCATTATGGGTCTGTCCCAAATTTTTATTTTTAGTTTCTTTTGCAGATAGGATATTCCTAGAAAGTAGTCAGATCTTTCATATTCTATATTGAAACTTTGAAAGATAGGTACAAAATACTATAATACTAACCTGTCGGCAAGCATTGCTGAACCCTCTTCATATAGTTCCTCCACAATACCTACAGCAGATAGTTTCTTGGACAGTTTTGCAGAATCATAGGATCTCTTTCTGAACAGCAAAGCTCTGAGCTTGCTTTGCTTCTTTGGAGGAGGTGACAGTGGTATTAAATTGTCTGGAGGAATTATGTCCACAACTATGCAGGTTGTATCATCCTTCAACCCCCGCGTCCTCAGCGCTTCCTAAACAAACACATACGTAAATGCAATAAGAAAATGTCTTGGACTTATGTTGTTAAGTTACCAACTCCATTAAAAGTTTAAGCTGTCAGAGAGAAACCCAACTGAATATATCAAAATTAAGAAAGTGTCATAGTAATGCGTTATTGTTAAATTACCAACTCCGGTCAAATTTCAGAGAGAAATCCAACTATGTATATCAAAATTCAACACTCCCTCTCATGAGTACCCAACCAAGGGCCAAACAAAACATGGTGCCAACCAAGGTTCTAAAAAGCGCTAGGCGGATGCTAGGCGGCGGAGCCGGGCCTAGCGCCTAGGCGGGGACTAGTCGGGACCTAGGCGGGGCTTAGAACTAGGCGTTGGAGAGGGGCCTAGCGCCTAGGCGGGGCCTAGGCGCCCTTAGGCGGGGTCTTTTAGAACACTGGTGCCAACATGCACTCACAATTTGTGCTGTCAAAGAGAGAACAAACTATATGTATCAGGCCTTAACATTTATGAATACCTTTTGGGCATCTTTTAATAAATTTCAAACTCATATTGTTCATGTATGTGTAGGACCTCCCTAGATTGTTAATTGGGAAAGAGATGAAACTACCTTTACTACGTGCCTAGCAGCAAGTTCAGCAGGCAATCCGCGACAAGATTTGGCAGCCATATCTGATGAAACTGCATCCCAGATGCCATCAGAAGCAATTATAAGTCTTCCACCTGCATTTGATAGCTTCCATACAGAACCAAGAGCATTAGAGCACAATCAAGTGATTAACCTAGTAGCATCCCACCAAGTTTAAAGTGAACAACATTAGCTACCTTGACTTGCTTGACGTATGGTATCGGAACGATAAATTCTCCAACATCCATGTCCCCAATTGACCTCGAAAGGCATAAACCCCCTGTGCCGCCAGGGGGCCAATCTGTCAAAATATATCCGTGCATTATGCAAAAGAGATTTTTTTTTTCATTCCCACTAAATAAGCCTCTGTCTTCTTGAAAAAAAAAACACACACACATCTGAATTTATGAAAGCCTCACCTCAGCCCTACCCATAATGCTGAGCCTCCCAACTTCACCTCCACTAGCAGCTACACGCTCCCTTATGAAATGACAGCCAACTTAATTAACATTTGCTATCATGGAAAAGAGGCAAGTAACCTAAAAAACAGAAACTCACTCCTTCACATTTTCTCAAGCCTATGATCAACAGTCAAAACGGAGACAGCATCTCCCTGAGTATCTAGAATACAGCGGGAATCTCCAACAGATGCAACTGTAACTGTCCATCTATCAATGATCACAAATGTCACTGTGGTTCCAGATGTTAATCCTGAGGGCAAGAAAATGAGAATTGAATGGGTTAGCTAATAGCTATCTTGAGAGTTGAGGCTATAAACTCGAGGCACAAAGGGGTGAAATGCCTAAATGCCATGCCTTTGCTTTGAAAATCCTTATCAGCCTTGACAAATCCAGCCACCAATGCCCTAGGCAAAGCTTGAAGCCACTCATTCCGCCCAAGATCACGAGGAATTGCACCCAAGACATGTTTCAACAAATTATCCCTCGAGTATATTGCTGCAGCATTCCCATTGTGACCATCAAAAATCTGAAATATTCATAAGAAAATAAAAAACCATCATATATGAAAGGTAACAAACTAAGCAATCGCAGGCAGAAACATCATACAACAATTTCATACAACTACACCAAATAAAAAACCATCATATGCGAACAAGAACACCTAACAGCCGCAAATAGGAAGAAATCAATTCTCTAGGGTTTACAGTAGTAGATTAAAACCTACTGACCTGTTGATGGAGTCGGCGTGGTTACCTGTTCCGCCGCTGTACAGAGTAAACGATGGATTCGGCTTGGTTACCTGATCCGCCGCTGTAGAGAGAAAACGATGGAGTCGTAGTGTTAATCGGAGTAGACGAGGGAGAGGGAGATGAGAGAAAAAGATGGGAGTCGGCGTGGTTACCTGATCCACCGCTGTGATCCGCCGCTGTAGAGAGAAACGATGGAGTCGGCGTGTAATCGTAGACGAGGGAGAGGGAGAGGGAGAGGGAGACGTCGTGGGTTTTGGGGGTTATTTTTTTTCAATATTTGATTTAATAGATTTTGTTAAAACCGTGAATTAAGGTCTTCAATTTGCCATCCTCAAATTTTAAATTAATTAGGATTTTTGCATCAGTCTCATTTAGCCACTAATAGGGACTATTCATTTTGTCCGACCCAAAAAACCTAGTCCCTAATAATATCTTTTTTTGTAGTGGAACCAGGAATCTGGTCAAAAACATTATCTGTATTACTTTGGTGATAGCTACACAGTAGTATGTAATCCCTTCCGATCAAAATAGCTTTAGGCACCATGGTCTGTGCAGGAAAAGTTATGTACGATTACAGATTAAACAGAACGAAAAAGCTCTTGAGACATAAAACAGATTTACAAGTTTGTTGGGCAACCAATATTTGCCAGGGCCAAGAAAGTACCGTGTATAAGAAAGAAATGAAATGAGCACACATGGAACATGAAGTGTTGCCAAAGAGAAATGAGAAAATCTTGTAAATATAAATGAAAAACCTATGCATATACCTCAAGAATGCAATTGCAGCCTTTGGTAGTTGTTGTCAGCTTGTAAAAAACTCATCTTCAACCAGCTACACTGGGGGGGTCGCAGTTCGGGCATCCCGTGACAATGGGATGTTCTACAGATGGAAATGAGCCCAGATTTAAACATAGTTTTGGTAGTTCCTGCAGCTGCAACGACTTCACCCCAGTCAATGTGCAGTTGGTTCCTGTGCTTGATTTAAACATAGTTTCCAGGTTACCACAATGTTGGACACTCAGAGTTTGCAGAGAGGGAAATGTGCCCTCAATGCTCTCCAGGTTACCACAATGTTGGACACTCAGAGTTTGCAGAGAGGGAAATGTGCCCTCAATGCTCTTCAGCATTGATAGTTCCGACAAATGTAACATTTCTAGCTTGGGCATTGACATATCCAGGAACAACGTCTCTATTTTATCGCAGAACTGAATATGAAGAACTCTGAGGCTCTGTGGTAAAAAGGATGAGTGAAAGACAACCGTGAACTCAGGACAGCAATCAAGATACATACTCTCTAGATTTCGGAACATTGGTTGCATGAGACTCTGACTGAAGATAGTCCTCAATTTGACAGCATTTGAAATACCTAAAACCTCCAAACTGTCAATCAATTTCACATCATCCTCCTCCATCTCATCTCGTTGAAAAACACTCTCCATTTCGTTACAGCGATCAAACCAACAACCTTTCAGCTCTTTGAGGTTGGAGGCACCCAAGTCGGCTAACCAGCTTCCAAAATTATTGTCAACTAGTAGTAGACAGTGAGCATGTCTGAGAATATCTGATATACCTGTGGGACAGCGTTGAAATCCACGGATCTCCAACAGTCGCTCTTCTCTAAACCGGAAAAATTGGCTTGACCGGAAGCAAGTACCTTGAAAAGCAAATTCATGACGTCCTGTAGGATGTACGGAGAAATGGAACTTTCTGAATTCCGTGTCCCACAATGTCGGTTTTTTCTTTAGAAGATAAAGAAACTGGGCTCCGCTTGCAGATGATGAAGGTCTGGATAGTGCCTCAACTGGCAAATTGGATATCCACCACCGATGCTCATTCAGTGCTGAGCAACTTGTCTCACCGACGTCAACTCCTTGATCAGCCTTCGTGTTTGGCAAGTCAAGCTGCTCAATATGGGTCCACTTTGAAAGCCCATAAGGAAGTTCTGGGGAAGTACCTCGCAGAACAGCAAGTATTAATGCGACATCCAGAAACTCTGTTAAGCCTGAACAATCTCTTAGGATGAGTTTACGAAGCTTGCTACATCTATCAAGGGATGGTAAATCTTTGATCGCAGTTCCAGAAAGATCAAGGACCTCCAGATTTGTAAGTTCGACTAGTTCAGGAACTGTCTTAAGCAGAGAACAATGGCCAAGTAAAAGCTGATTAAGATTGGAAAGATTTGAGAGAGAGGGTAACCCTTCAAGTCTTGTCTTAGACAAGTTAACAATTTGAAGGTGATTCAAATTACTCAAGAACTCGGCTCTGGATTCTCTCAAAGCTGGAACGCCGCTTAAATTCAGCTCCTTGAGTTTCTGAAGTAGACACATTTGCTGAAAGAATTCATCATCCAATTCGTCCAAAGATGTACATCCAGAAAGATCAAGCACCTCCAACTTTTTGAAGGAAGTCAGGCTTGGTAGCTTCTCCAAGTTTGAACAATGTGAAAGCAAGAGCTGGCGAAGCTCACAAAGATTGGAGAGAGATGGCAAAGTTTTTATGTTTGTTCCAGAAAGGTTGAGATATTGCAGGTTTCCAAGATTTGTAAAGAATGTTACCACAATTTTAGTCAGGCTACGAGTACCTGAAACATCTAGGACCTCAAGGCGCTTGAGTGTCTCTATGTAAGAAAGTTCACTTAGATGAGAGCAACCTTTTAAATAGAGATGAAGGGGATCAGCAATGGATGACGGTAACTGCTCAATGCAAGTGCCAGATAGATCAAGAACATTGAGGGAAACAAGTTTCCCTAACGACAAGTTGTGGAAACTTCTGAACTTCAAAGCACTTGAAAGATCAAGAACTTGAAGACTGGTCAACGGGTCAAGTCCACGCAGTCTGTTTATGTTTTCACAACCACTTAGAATCAAATGAGTAAGTGTTCCAAGATTCCGAAAGAATGGTGGGATTGGAATTTGGGTTTGGGAAAGATTGAGCATTTTCAGTTGACTATTTTTTGAGAAGGATGTATCAACGATTGTGGTAAGAGAAGTTGCACCAGAAAGATCAAGTGCAATGAGTTTCGTCATATCCTTAAGAGACTCTAGTTTTGTCAAGGAAGAACACCCTCTAAGGACGAGCCACAGTAAGTTATGAAGGCTATAAAGAGATGTAGGTAATGAACAAATTAGAAGCTTTGAAAGATTGAGGCTTTGGAGGTTGGTCATTTCTTTGAAAAAGTCATCTGGCAAACTCTTCAAGCTACAACCAGAAATTTCAAGGACAACTAAGCTGTGAAGCTTTACCATGAGAACAGCATTTTCCAAAAAAGTACAATCTCTGATCAGTAGCATGCTGAGGTTCTGCTTAGATGACAAGGTTGCCAGCAGTGAATGGTGTGGCTCCTTTTCCTCGAAGTTTGAAAGGAAAAGGACTTGGAGCTCCTCACTTGATCGAAGCATACTTTGTAAGAAAGCAATCGAAAAGAGGTTCCCATCTAATAGTAGAGTTGAGAGTTTTTGCCCTTGCTCAGGACTGCATACTGTACTCATCATACCCTGTGTTTGACTGATTCTTCCAAAACCTTTCCACTTGCTATCGGACAAAGTTGCCAATCCAAGGGTAGCTATACCAAAATATCCAAGACGGTGATTGGAATCTAAAGAAGTTTGCTTCCCCTCTTGTTTTATGCCACAAATGTCGACAAGCAAATTAAGATTTCCTTCATCCACACAAACATTACCACCATCGAGGCTTTTCAGCAAGTGACAATCTATAAGCTCCATGAGAACACGATGTCCTTCATCGTAAGCCTTCTCAATAAGATCAATTCTACCAAGACAACCTTCTAGCATCCAGTAAGCTATCAACTCATTGCAATGCATGCTTCCATTGTCACGGAAATAGTGCTTGCCCTTCAAACAAAAGTCAATTAGTACCTTGGACGGCAGCAAGCAGTAACCACTGCTTAGTAACTGTGCTATGTCGTAGCATTTATTCTCAGACGCTTCCTCCGCATTTTTCAGCACCTGCGCACGAGAATCTCTGTCTTTAGAGCAATTCAAGGCTTTAGCAAGCAAGACAAGTCCAATTGGCAGTCTTTTTTTCCTTTGAATAAGAGCTTTAGCTAACTCTTTAATCTCAGGGACTAAAACACTTGTTCCAACCCTCTCTTGCAATAAAGAAAATGACTCAACCTCAGTCAAGGGCAGCAACTCAATCACTCTTGTGGGACCTTCAGGAGAATCAGTGCTAATTGTCTGCCTTCTGGTGATCAGGACTTTATCAGAACTACTAAGGTTAAGTTCTGATACAATTTGGCTGTCATCCATTCCAGCTCCATCAGCAACGTCTACTATTACAATGTACTTCTTTTTAACCCCGCTAGATGTCACCTGCTCCTGGCTGCCCTCTTCTTGTGGGTCCTCGATTGCATCGTCAACCTCCCACTCCTCAGTACTAGCCAGTGGTGAAACCTGACGAGCAAGAAGAGCACTCAGGTCACAAACAGGTGGCTCTTCATGTGCTTTATCAAGGTAAACCCAGAGGGTGAGATCAAACAGTCCCTCCCTAATTGCCCAGTTACTAATTTCTCTAGCCATCCATGTTTTCCCAATTCCAGATTCTCCTTTAAGAACAATCGTTTTCACATCACAAGCCCTGAGCAGTCCATGTAAATCTGCTATCCGACTTGATATCGTGCTCGATTCCCTCTCTGACACTGTGCTCGGTTCCATCACTGACACAAGATCTCTCACTGCATAACATTGGTACGTTATTTAGTATCATTAAAGATTTTACTACTGCATAAGTATCAGCAAATTACTACCTCCATCACAACACAAGTACTACTTTAGCTAAATGTGAAACACTACAAACTAATACACCCTCCGTCCAGAAATGATAGTCTCGTTTACCATTTTTGTTTGGCCCAAAAAGATAGTCTCATTTCCGAAATTGATAGGTTAACCATTGAACACCCAAAATTACCCACCAAGAAAGAAGAGGAGAGAGGGGAGGATGAGAGCCAACCAAGGAAGAAAAAGGTTAAACCTCGTTAAGGGTAGTGATGTAAACGAATATACGTTGTTAAAATGCTTGAATAACCAAATGAGACTATCATTATGGGACGGACAGAGTTCATATACAAACAATCACTCAGTTATTTAGAAACAGGATTATTTCTACTCCCATAAACGAAAACTAAAAACATATTTTATCCTCCCTCTGTTCCACCCAGAACAATCCACCCAGAACAATCCAATTCATGTTAAGTTTTGATTTGCTTACAGTGATTATAATCTGAAGTTGAATAAATTTATAATGAAGTCACTAATCTAAACGATGAGCAGATGAAAAAGACTCGAGTTATTGTATTTGCAAACGTATCTCTCTCTTTCTATTTCACATTTTCCTTCTTCCATTCAAATCACATTGAAATGGAAACTAAACATTTACAAGGATGGCACCACAAATTAAGAATCATAACTAATGCAAAAAATTAAAACTTTCGGCAATTTACAATTAAGGGTGTGTTTGACTACTCCAATTCCAAACCTTGGATTTGGAAATGGAAAAATTAAATAATTTATACCAACTTCAAACTGCCTTCCAGTTCCAAATCCAAAGTCTTGAAATCATGTTTCCAAACACGCCCTGAGATAGTTAATTCTTCAAAAAGAAAAAAAAAAGATCAAAGAAGAGAAGAGAGGGAACCTGAAATGCTGGATGGAAGAATGGCTTCTCTTTCACGGAGCTAAACAAGCATCAGATGGTCAATGGCCAGGAAGAGTGTCTCCACGTAGAGAATTGTTATATAGGCAGTAAAATTGTTGAGTAAACCGTATCATTAAATTTACCCTCCAATAATTGAAACAAATCCCTTCCTTTTCCTTTATATCCCTTATCTCATTTATTTCTTATCTCTCACCCACCCACCTCTATCCACACCCATTAACCTAACATTAACTCTCTAACTCACCCACACCCATCAATATATACTGAATTTTAGAGAGTGTGTGGGAGAAATCTGAATTTTAGAGAGAGAAAAAGAAGAAGAAGAAGGGTTTCAATTTCAACTTCAATTAAGATGTCAAATATTGGAAAACAATGTAATTTTTGTTCAATTCGTTTGAAAATTACTTCATAGGGTTTAATTCGTTCGATTAATGTTATTGAATTTTTGGGTTCAGTTTGTTTCAAATTATGGGTTTGTGGTGGTTCGGCTAGTACTGACTGAAATTGTAGATCTGTTCGGCCAGTAGTAGCCGAATTTTACTCAAAAAGTCAGTCACACCCGGCCGAACTTCTTGAATAAGTTTAGCCACACCTGACCGAATTTCTTGACATTTTTCAGCCACCCCCGACCGAATTTTTTGACTATTTTCAGCCACTCCTGGCCGAACTTTTACAATAGGGAGAGTGACCGGGAAGTTCTAAAAAAGTATCATAATGCCCGAGAAGTTCCTTCACCATGTTGTATCATAGATGCAATATTATATTCACATATGAGTGAATATAATAATATTGCATGCAATATTATATATTACTGCATAAGAACTTTCAGGTCATTTCGATTTAATGAGGAACTTGAGGGGAAGTGATTTGTTTCAAAAGGAACTTCCGGGTCAAATTCCCTTTACAATATGATATGACTCACCAATTAATGCTAAGATGGGGATTTCATGTTAATATTGATGTTTTGAGATTGTAAATATCATTTTATGATATTAAAATGATGACAATGTGATGTAAAGTGTTTGAGCTTGATATGATATGATATGAAATTATATTGAGTTTGATTTTTGATGATTTATTTGCAGTTAAACATATGTTTACAAGAAGACATCCAACTGTTTTCGCTAGGAAGCAACACGAAGTCTCACGTAATCAAGGACAATCTATGCAAAACATTGATGCTGAGCAAGTTGGGAATGCATATATTAATCCTTGACATTCAGTCTATAATGAAGAAGGATATCAAATTTGTATTATTTGGATTTTGTATTATGTCAATGAAACAATGTTTGAACAATTATTTTTAGATTTGTATTTGATATTTGTATTATATTTGAAAAACTTCTCAAGTTTGAACAACTTCTCATGTTTGCATTATGTTTGAATAGATTATAATTATTTAAGTAAATTAATGAAAAATATCATACATTTTCTTGTCTAGTTAAAAATAAATGACATGTTTTTAAATAAAAAATTAATTATATTTCAATTTTACCACTATTCTCATTTCTCAGGTCAAAACAATGTTATGTACCCAAATAATAGACCAACTGATGCTGCAGGAATTGTGCTTATCAGTAATCCTCCACGTGGCAGGACTAATCACCTGGCTCCTGACCTGAAAACAAGAACCCACGACTAGCCGGATGTGTCTCCGGCTTAGACCCTCGGGCGTGAGAGTAAGATTACAGTTGAATATAGCTCAAAATGTATTGAATAATGAATTCAGATAACAAAATGGCAGTTACCTTTGCACCGTTGTTAGTGATGTTGTATTTATAGGTGTTAACCGTTGTATTTTTGGTGGTGCTACATGAGCTCCGAGATTTTAGCGACAGTTATGGGTCATGGAACGTGTCTATAACAGTCCCTGATTTGTAGGAATGCAGTTATGGAAAGATTTAACCCACGTGCGCCCACATTAGTTAGGTCGTCGCTTGTTGATTAGGTCGAGGTCACCATTTGAGGAATGGTCGACCTGACTGACAGGTAGAGCATGGATCATACCCGTATTATAACTCGGATCTTCAGGTCGAACTAAGCTAGGTCGGGACCTGATAGGTCGGACAATGAACTTAGTCGACTGATGTATGAGACGGGCCTTGGGCCAGGTAATGACTGGGCCTAGCCCACGGAGAATATGGTGGCAATGATTGCTCGTGGATTGGGCTTTTACTCGTTAGGCCCAGCTAGATACTTTTGGTATGTTCAGTGGCCCCCAACTTTCGAGTTGACTTTGTCGACTAGGAAGTTAAGGAAACTTTTCGACGAGAATTGTTGACTCGGAGGTCGCTACTTGTAATGATACTTTAGTCGACCAAAATGACGTGGCAGGATCCTGGACATTGGTGATGAACGGTCAGAGATGGAGGAGCGCCGTTTTTGCCATAATGATTACAATTAGACGTTTGATAATCCGTCTTGGGAACTGTTTTCCCAATTAATATGGAAATTAATTTTTGAATTTTCCCTTTCCTTTTCCAATTTCGGAAAATACAAATAGCAGAATCCTTCCCCGTTTAGAATTTTTACCGTCTTCAAGCTCTCATACCCTGTTGGCGATAATTGCGGAGCAACATTAGGATTTAATCCGAGCTTTCGTCTTTGGCAACAGCTTCCCTTTTTGCGATCAATTGAGGTATTTCTCTCGCATACTTGCATTAGGGCTTTAATTTCTGCTTTGTTTTGGTTTCCGCCATGGCTAGGACCTTCAGTAGTGAACCAGGAGCTTGGTACGGGTACTGTACTGTTAATCGTCGTGTATGTAAGCACATAAATGGTGAGTGGAGAGAGATGACCTTGAACGAGTGTGCCTCTATTTTGACCAGGTGGGGACTGAACTTTAGCGAGATAGGGTTACCCCTAGGAATGGGTGTAGGTGAACTGACAATTGACGATTCAAATGTTGTCTCTTTTCATCTTTTCCATGAATTACTCGATCACATTGCCCTGTTTTATGTTAGGGATGTCCATAAACCGTCATTCCTTAGGGATAGGAAAGGTTTCCCGGGGGAGTCTAGGTCGCCCTTATGTAGGTTGCCCCTATCCAGGACTCCCGAACATGATCATAGGTCTGACTCCCCTGTTTCTCCTTCTTCTTGTACAGATATGGAAACTTTGGAGGGGAACACGGCTTCAACCTCTTCAAGTCCTCGGATAGTGGATGCTTTTGGGTCCTCTGTGGTGCCAGGAAAGAATGAGAGAGGCTACATTCCTCAAGGGCCATTGCGGGGAAAGAAAAACTTACCCTCTAGGTATAATGTGATCTATGACTTCTGCGAGGTGAGTAAGGAGGATTACAGAGTGACCATCTATAGCAAAAAGGATTTCATGGATCAGTTTAAGTCGACCTTTGCCAGGGATGCCACTAGGGTAGCTTTCTTCTACGGCCAATTTGTGGCTGGCCTTAGGTTGCCACTCGACCCTTTTATCAATGAGTTCTTGGAGTGTTCTAATGCCTTACCCCTTCAGCTCGAAGCCAACACCTGTAGGGTTTTAGTATGCTTTGCTATGGTATGTAGGTTTTTAGGATATGAACCTTGTATGAGGGTGTTCAAGGAATTCTTTTGCATTAAGTATAGTGGGGAGGAGATGACCATCAATACCCCCTCTAAATCCAATTCTCGTAAGCTTTTCACGAACCTTCCCAGCAAGCATAGTGGCTGGAACACGCATGTGGTTGTAGTAGAGAGTAGGTTAGGATGGGAATTTCCTTTGCCAACTGAGGATACAGAGCCCGTAGATGAGAGGAATTATTGGGAGCCACTCTGGCACTTTGAATTATATAAGAAGTTGTGTCGACTAGCTGACAAGGGTTCTTTTAGTTGGGAGAGTCTGCTCACCACCAAATATAACTTCATCCAAGCCGAGATGATGGCTGGAGAGGGGGAAGTGCAACCCTTGGTGGCCATTGGTAGGGGCACAATATATCCCGACTGGGTTACCCACGCGTTGGCTAAGTTCGAGGATAAGTGCCAACGTTGTAAAAAGACTGCCAACTATTGCAAAGAGAATGGGGAGCATGTTGGTGGTAAGATATCCTTGTTCTATCTTTCTTTACTCGTCCTTTATCTGTTAACTTTGCATGTATGAATAGTTTGACTTGGTTGTGATACTTATGTGCTAGATCTTGTGATTCGTACATGACTTGCTCGTACATAGAACTATAGCTCGTATGTAGAACATTGCATGTAGAAGACTTTGCTTTCCCATGGTTAGCTCGTGGCTTGTATGTAGAAAACACTTTGAATTGTGTATGCAACCTTTAGCTCGTTAATTGCTTAACTCGCATCTAGATGGGTTAGCTCGTGTATGTCGAACTCATACATAGAAATTGTAGCTCGCATATGGTGGTTTGGTTCGAACTAATAGTCTGTCACCTTGATTTTTTGTGCAGTTCTGACCCCTGAGCAAGAGGCAAATATGGGTCGTATATTGGTGGTATCAGACAGGAAGAAAGCCAGAAAAGCCCATGGTGCTGCCAACGCTCGAGCTAACAGAGAAAGAGATGCTGCGAGGAGGAATGATCTGCTATCTAAGGATAATGCTGGAATGATTCCCATGGAGGGGGTTGAATCTGAGGACCCCTTGGGAAGTAGCAGCCACACTAGGAATGCAACTGAGGATGGTAATGACTCCAACCAGTCCAATAAGCCCAGCTTGAGCTCTGACCCAACTCCTGATGCTAACGCTATGACTTCTGGTGCGGGCACAGTCGAAGCTAGACCTCTGGAGGTTGTACATATTGATGAAGATGATGTGATGGTGGATGAAGACGACCTGACCTTGAACTCTAGGAAAAGGTCAAGAACTGAGAAGGGAAAGTCAGTTTCCTCAAGCTAACTGCCTCTACCAGCCTCTTCTCCCCCCATCCAAGAATCTCTAGAGGACCAAATGAGGAGGCTGAGTGACGTGCCCCCTCTCATTGGGGTTAACAGCTTGAGTCGATGCTATCCAGATATGAGCCTGGGCCAGGTTGTGGTTAGGAGGGCCATTGATGTCGACCTCCTAGCCCACTTTGCTGATAAGGGGATTACCCCTGAGGAATTCTCAGCTTGCTCTGGGATGGCGCACTGCGAGGTAATCCTTTATTTTTCCTTTTTGCCTTGTCGCTTGTTCCTTTAGTTTGTTAGTTTGATCTCCGAGCTAACCCTTCTCTGATTTCCATGAATGTAGAATCTCACCATGGTCGAGCAAGCTAAAAGCTCTTGGAGGGCCTCCATTGAGAGGGAGAGGCAGGCTCTTAAGGACTTATCCAAGAAGTCACAAGAACTGTCAGAGCTAAGAGAGAAGTACAACGACTTGGATAACTCGTTTGATGCCATGGAGATGGTGAAGAAGAAAGCCTTGGCCGATCTTGAAGCTGCAGAGTCCAAGCTAAAGGAGGTGGAGGTGGAGAAGGATGCTGAGAAGAAGGAGCTGGAGAAAACTCGGACGGAGCTGGCAACAGTTTCCAAGCTTCTGAAGGAGAAGGACACCTTCTTAGTCGAGCTGCATGAAGAACGCCGACTCGAACGGGTGAAATGGCAAGAAGACCTTCAGGCCACTGCTACTGCTGCTGCTAAGGATGCCGTTGAAAAGTTTAAGGACGGAGATGAGTACTTCAATGCCATTATTGCCAAAGCTAGGGGCTTCTTAGAGCTGGGTAAACGTCATATGGCCCGTCGGGCTTTAGTCGACCCTGACTCTGATGTTTCTCTGGAGCAGCTAGCTCGATGGGACTATGTCCCCCAGTATGACATGGCAGCTAGAGGAGGTCACTCATTGGTGCCTTATAATGATGATGATCTAGCCCACATTGCTCAAGAAGACCAAGAAGAACATTGTGAGCCTAGGGTGGCTCCAGCGTTGGCTCCTAGGACCTTTGATGTGGCCTTGCAGGAGCTCGCGTATTCATAGGATAGAGAGGAGATGGAGGTAGAGGATGAGTTCGATCAACATGTTTTCTCCGAGTCGGGTAAACCCTTGAGCCCTCAGCAGCATGGACCAATCAATGAGGAACGAGCTGCGAATGATGACTCCAATGCTCCGGACCATGCTGTTTGAATTGAAATGAACTTTGTGTAATGGAACAAGCCCCGAAACACTTTTTGCTTTTTGTTTTATTAGATATTTAAATGCCTTGGCCCTGTTTTTTGGGAGGCATGAAACATCATAACTTTTTGTTTTGTATAAGTCTTGGCCCGCCTTTGGGAGACTTATTTATATCTAATCGTAGCTGACCTCCCTTTATTGTATGCTTTTGATGTTTACATGTAGGTGTCAAGCTAGATTTAATAGGATGAATGAGTCAACTTAAGCCTAGGATCGACTTGATCTTTACTGATTTAGTCGACCTCAGACTTGAGTAATTTTTTGTGAACGAGATTGACTATGAGTCGAACTTGTTCAAACTATTAAAGCTGACCAAGGATCGAGCTTATTAGAACGAAGTCAATCCTGGGTCGGACTTGTTTTCAGGGGTAAAGCTGATTGAGAATCGAGCTAATTAGAACAGACCGACTAAGAGTCGAGTTTGTTAGAACGAAGTCGACTAAAAGTCGGACTTGTTAAGTAGACAAAGCTGATTAAGAATCGAGCTTGCTAAAATTAGGCCGACTAGGAGTCGAGCTTTGTTAATGGAACGGAGCTGATTAAGAATCGAGCTCGTTAGAACGAAGCTGACTAAGAGTCGAAGACATACCCTTTTCAGCTTTCTTCCTTGTAGATGTGCGTCTGGATGTGGGCACATCCTCAGACACATCTTTTGAAGGGAATGGGACTTGGATGGATTCTATCTCAGTGTCATCAGCAGCAGAGGAGTCTAACTCTTGGTCCTCTTTTTCTTGATCAAGCTCTTCTCTCCCTAGCTTGTAGTTCTCATCCGATGCAGTGTCATCACTATCATAACTTGAATCAGTCTCATCATCAATGGGCTCTAAATCAGTAGCAGCCACCTTTTTCTTACCCTTTAAATCCATTAAGATTTTTGCTAAGGGCTCTTCATCACTAAAGGTTATAAGGTCCTCAACAGGACTAGAAACCAAGGGAACAGAGGGCTCAACAACATGAGCAGAAATATTATCCTCAGGGGGTGAAACATCAATGGGGATAATGGGATCAGATGATATTATGGGAGAAGATGGAGCAATAGGATCAACATGGGGAATATTATCAGAAGGGGGAATTGCAGGGACAGGATCAACAACTAAGGGAGGAATAATTGGGGGTTGAGCCTTAGTCCTAATCAGAGGAGGAATTACCTCTTCTTCTTCTTCTTCATCTTCTTCAAGAGCAATGGCTGTAGAGGGTTTCCCGCCAGGTTTCTTGAGATTCTTGGCCTTGTCCGCTTCTGACAATTTGCGAACCCTACCAGAACGACGAAGAGCTCGATGGGGCACAGGAGTTGTAGCAGGTTTCAGGGGTTTAGCTTGGGAAAGCTTCCTCTTCTTGGTTGAAGAAGGTTCCACAGTGGTTGAGACAGGGGCGACATCCGATGGTGGAATCACCGGAGAGGATGGAGCCTTAGGGTTTTCGGAGGAAGGATCCAATGTGGGGGATTTAGGAGGAGTAGCTTCCATTATAGGATCAGACGAAGGCGATGGAGAAGAGAATTCCGAAAGAAATTTTGAAATCACAGGGTTCAAGACAATGGAACCCTCGCCTTTAGCTACAGAAATTGGGGCAATGTCGAGTACGTCTTCTTCTCGAATATTTGAATGATCAGCCATTAATCTTTGCAAAAGGTTGGTTAGGTTGAACAGTAATGTGAATTAATTGCACGGTTGTGAGGGAGAGATTCACAGAGGGAAGAACAAAGGATTTTTGCAAAGGGTTTATGGGGGATGGGACGGATGTGAGGTATCTTAAATACTCACAGCTCCCCCTTTCCAACTGAATTTTGGAAATTTTTTTCCTAAAAGGTCTCACAAAACCTATATTCCTTAGGAGTCCTCCAACGGCTAGAACCCTTTGAGGTTACCACACACAACCACCTTCTAAGAAATAGGGGATTAAAATAAAACAAGATTTTGATAGATTTTTATGGAAACAAAAAATATCTCGGCTATATCTTTATTTAAAAACAGAATCCCAATTGAATTTTCCAACCTTTTCAAACAAGGATTGATACACACCTTTTTCTTTCATGAAAGATATTGGAGATCAAAAACCTATATAATCAAAGAATGAACTAGGAAAGAAAATTAATTAACTAGCATATTTACAAAGCTCCTATATGTCCTAAAAATGCAATATGCCTAGCATGATGCAAACACACAGGTGAAGGAAATATTCTCAGTTTTATGGATGTGGCATAGGATGTGAGTCACATATGGGGACACATTTAGATCACAAAAAGTCAATGAGCAATAATCCAATCTGCACAGCCTCTAGGATGCATCCACCAATTTTTTGTTGTGGATTTTTGCATTGTGAGTAGCTTTCACTTTACTTGATCCCAAAGATAGTCCTTTTTCCCAATGATCTTATCAAGTTTGACTTCAAGTTTTCTTATGAAAATCACTTGATCACAATGGTATGGCTTCATACTAAGGGTGAAGCAGCTGTTTCTCACATATATTATTATTTTTTTTCTTTTAGCACCCACTGTGAGATACCTAGGAAGGTTATATCAAGTCATCAAAAAATGACATGAACAGGAAGTACTCACAATTAAGTGATAAAAATAATGTCAAAGATGAAGACTCACAAGTGACCACACTGAGAAATTTCGTGCAAATGCATGATATATTTTTTTTTTGAAATTTTATTTTTTATAATTTTTTTTTTTTGGTTAATCTAATATACAGATGTGTTAGAGGATGTGAGACACATTTGGTCTCACAACCTTAGATATCACACAAGCCTAGAGACTTCCTCAAGGAGTAAAATCTCTCCAAATCTAATGCCTTTGTAAATATATCAACCAATTGATTTTCAGTCCCAACAAATTTCAGACACACAGTTTTTTGTTCTACAAGATCTCTAATGAAATGATGTCTAATAACAATGTGCTTTGTTCTAGAATGTTGGACAGGATTTTTTGATATGTCCAAGGCACTTTTGTTATCACAAAAAGCAGTCAAAACTTTGCTATTCAATCCATAATCTTTCAACATTTGATTCATCCAAAGCAATTGTGTGCAGCAACTCCCAAGGGCAACATATTCAGCCTCAGCAGTGGATAAAGACACACAGTTTTGCTTTCTACTATACCAAGACACAAGGTTATTTCCTAGGTAGAAACATCCACCAGTGGTACTCTTTCTATCATCACTATTTCCATCCCAATCAGAATCAGTGTACCCAACCAAATTGGTGTTTGTTTCTTTAGAGTAATGCAGACCTAGGTTCACAGTCCCACTCACATACCTAATGATTCTTTTCAAGGCTTTAAGATGGGACACTTTGGGGTTGGCTTGGTATCTAGCACAGAGACACACACTGTACATAATGTCGGAGTCTACTTGCAGTGAGGTAAAGCAGACTTCCTATCATGCTTCTATAAAGGGTTTGATCAACACTCTCACCATCAGAATCATGACTTAGCTTTTGGGAAGATCCCATTGGGGTTCTTTGATGCGAAGAGTGTTCAAGTTCAAACTTTTTCACAAGATTCTTGGCATACTTAGACTGTGAAATGAACATGCCATCTTTGAATTGCTTAATCTGTAAGCCTAAGAAAAAATTCAACTCACCTACCATACTCATCTCAAATGTGGAAGTCATGCTATCCACAAATTTAGTTAGCATAGGGTCAGAATTTGACCCAAACACAATGTCATCTACATAGATTTGTGCCACAAGAATCTCCTTCTTATTTCTCCTCACAAACAAGGTTTTGTCAACCTCACCTCTCTTGAATCCTAGTTGAAGCAAATGGTCAGTCAACCTACCATACCAAGCTCTAGGGGCTTGCTTTAGCCCATACAGAGCTTTCTTCAGCTTATACACATGGTTAGGATACTTGGAGTCCACAAAGCCTTTAGGTTGTTCAACATAGGCTTCCTCATTTAGTATCCCATTTAGAAAGGCACTCTTAACATCCATTTGATGAAGAGTAATCTTGAGGTAACAAGCAATGGCTAACAAAAGTCTAATGGACTCAATTCTTGCAACAGGAGCAAATGTCTCCTCAAAATCAATTCCCTCAATTTGAGTATAACCTTGAGCAACTAACCTAGCTTTATTTCTAATTATCACACCTTGCTCATCAGTTTTGTTCTTGAAAATCCATTTGGTTCCTATGACATTACCATGTGAGGGTCTAGGAACAAGAGTCCATACTTCATTCTTTTCAAAATGAATTAATTCATCTTGTATAGCCATAATCCAGTCAGCATCTTTCAATGCTTCAGCAATATTCTTAGGTTCAATTTTTGAAACAAAACAACAGAAACTTACCTGGGAGTATGCTGAGGAGCAACTCCATAAACCAGCCATCTTTCTATAATCAACTTTGTCCTTTTGTCTAGTTCTCACTTGTGTATGCACATCTCCCACAACTTGTGAGGTGGGGTGGTTTTTCTGGATTTTAGAAGGAATATCCTTTGATCTATCCACACACCCATTCACATTACCTTCTGGAGCATCATCCTGATCAGAATCTGAGGAACTATCCTCAGTTACAGGAGTTTGAGTGGATGTGGGAGCAGATGTGGGTTCAGATGTGGAGGCAGATGTGTCCACATCCTTGGTTACATCCTTATCAGGTTCATCATTTTTATCGGCCTTTGGAGGCTTCTTTTGATTTTTCAAAGACCTGTTTCTTCATCCTTCCGATCCAAGCAAACAACTGAAACATCATCCTCAGCGATCTTGAGGTTAAGATCAAGTGAGTCATCAAATTTAACATTAGCGAGATTCCATAATGGTCTTAGTTTTGAGATTGAAAACTCTGTAAGCTCTCTTGTTTGTGGAATAGCCCATGAAAATTGCTTTGTCACTCTTTGAATCAAACTTGGACGGGTATTCTCTGTCATTGAGAATATAACAAACACATCCAAACACATGAAAATATTTCACGGTTGGTTTCTTTCCAAGGAGGATTTGATATGGGGTAACGGTTACTACCAATCCTTAAAACACCCTATTGCCAATGTGGCAAGCGGTGTTTAAAGCTTACGCCCAAAACTTCTTGGACAAGTTTTTAGAACTTAGCATGACCCTAGCCATTTCTTGCAAGGTTCTATTCTTTCTTTCGGCAATGCCATTTCTTTGTGGGGTGATTGGTGCGAAAACTCATGAGTGATTCCCTTAGAATTGCAAAAATTGGTGAACATTTGATTCTCATATTCGGTGCCATGGTCGGACCTTATTCTCACGGTCTTAAGGCCATAAAGGTTTCTCACCCTTTTGTACCAATTCTTGAATTCTCCAATTGTTTCGACTTTTCTCTTAAAAACATTACCCAAGTGTACCTAGAATAATCATCAACACACACAAAGGCATACTTTTTCCTACCAAAGCTTTCTACTTCAATAGGTCCCATTAAATCGGTGTGAATCATCTCCAAACATCTAGTTGTGGAGCATTGTTGGACCTTTTATGTGATGCTTTTGTTTGTTTTCCCTTTTGACATGAACCACGAGACATCGGGGTTCTTGAAGTTCGGTTTAGGGAGGTCTTTAATAGCTTCAAACCTTTGAAGTTCTTCCAGAGTTCTACGGCTAGCATGCCCTAATTTTTGGTGCCACGATTGACATCATTAGCTTTTGAGCTTAGGCAAGAAAGATTGTCACCAAATTGGTAACAATTGTCGACGAGATCTAGGACCGGTAAACACACATTTATTATCCTTATCAAACACTTCACACAAGTGCTTATCAAACTTCACAAATAGGTCATCATCACACGGTTGGGATGCTTATTAGGTTGGCTTTCAAGCCTTCCACATGGTACACATTGTGAAATTTTGGTAGACCCTTAACATCCGGGGTTCCTTTCCCAACAATCTTTCCTTGAGCACCTCCACCAAAATTTACTTTCCCTCCATTTATCACTTCATAATCAAGAAGGGCTGCTTGGTTTCCGAGTCATGTGCCTAGAGCACCCACTATCAAAATACCAAGAGCCGAAACGGTACTCTTGAGGGAAGAGTAAACAACATTGCGAGGTGGTAATTGGTTTGGCCACCCATTGTTTAAGTTTTCTTTTGGGTTGCGAGAGGTCTCAGATTGACGGGATGTGTGTTAGGATGTGCATACATCTTCTCACACATGCGAGGCGATTGAAGTGACCAGATTTTTTATCAGCCTTGAGTTTGTAACAGAAGGGCCTAATGTGACCAGGAGCTAGGCAGTAATGACAAATGTAATGCCTCTTCCTAGGTCTCTTCTCACTCAAAATGACTTTTTCTTTAAAAGCTTGTTTTTTCACACTTTTTGAAGTAGAAGCCTCACATCCCTCCTTTACAAAATTATTTTCAAAGCCTAAACCAGTTTTGTCACGTTGACCTACAGAGAAAGCTTCTTCCATTTTCATTTTACTTTTGTTTAACTTAGTAAAAGTATTTTCAGCTTTTTCACATTCATTCTTGAATTTTTCAAGGTCAACTTCTCTTTTGGTCACAAGGACTTCAAGTCTTGCAATGGTATCTTTTTTAGCATCATTTTCCTTTGAAAGAACAGCTTTTTCATCTTCACAAGCAGCCAATTTTTCAGAAAGAGATTTATTTACCTTAACAAGTACCTCAATCTTGTCCAATCTTTTCATCCAATCTGTATGCAGCTCCTTGTATGTTGCAAAAAGTTCTTCATAGGGGATGTCCCTTTCTTCATCTTCATCATCGACTCTCCTTTTACGAGAAAGCTTGATTCGGCCGATTCGAGATGTGACACCAGATGTGTTCACAACTGAGACCACATCCAAAGGATTTTCAGGAGTATATTCTTCTATATCTGCAGAAAAGGCATTAAACACAGAATGGCAATTTAAGACAGACATATTAGCCACTTCCTCTTCTTCATCCTCACTGTCACTAAGGGTAGCAGTTAAGCTCATTCCCTTCTTTTTAAGAGTGTTAGCACACTCATTTGCATAGTGACCAAAGCCACGACATGCCCTACATTGGACAAATTCAGATGATTTGTTTTCAAAGCTTGGTTTCTTGAATCCAGTGTCAGTGCTATGTTTTGACTTTTCAACAGTACTGGAAGTAGGTCTATTAGGGAATTTGCTTATCCTTCTATTTTTCAGTATAGAACTAAACTTCTTTGAAATAAAAGCTACATCCTCATCTTCAAGATTAGACTTGTCAATTTCAGAGGATAATTCCACAAGCTCTTTTGGTAGAGCAGCAGCACTTTTAAGGGCAAGACTGTGTGTTTTGTTCTTTTTTTGAGCCTCAAGGTTAAGCTCAAACACAGTCAAGATTCCTATGATTGTGTCAAGACCTACAGTGTTTGTGTCCTTTGTTTCCTCAATCGCAGCTACTTTAATGTTAAACCTTTCAGGTAAGGTCCTTAGAATCTTACTTACAAGTCTTGCATTGGAGATAGATTCTCCTAGACTTGTGCATTCATTTGAAATTTCATGAATCTTAGCAGCATAAGACACAATGTCTTCAGTTTCTTCCATTCGAAGTAGCTCAAACCTATCCATTAAAATTCTAAGCCTGGTAGCCTTCACACTTGGTGTTCCCTCACATTGAGTTTGCAAAATATCCCAAGCAGTTTTGGCTATGCTTTCATTAGTTATAAGTTTGTACATATTCCCAGAAACATGGCTGGAAATAGCACCCATAGCTTTTGAATTGTAATTTGCAGCTTGTATTTCATCAAAAGTCCATTGCTCTTCAGGTTTTCTTTCGAAAAAAGACTCACCAACACCAGAAGATGGCTTTTTCTCCACAGTAGGAGGTTGCCATGCAACAAGAATGCACATCCAAGCCCTTTCATCAATACTTTTGATGTAATTTTGCATCTTAGACTTCCAAAGAGAATAATTGGTGCCATCCAAGACAGGAGGCATATTTTGGTGATTTTGACATTCCATAATGACTACACTTTCTGGATCAACACTCAGTAATATTTCGAGAGTTGGCTTTGATACCAATTGAAAGTTTCGTGTAGCTAGGAAACTTAGATCACACAACAGGCAAAGGATGTGAGTACAGATGTGTCTCACAACTGTCCACACATCCACAGATAATGCAGCGGAATAAAGTAATTAAAAGCAAATTAAATGCAATAACTCAAGAATTATTTACGCTTACTGATCAATGTGATATGCAAACTAGGCTTACGCCCAAAAACATTTCACTATTAAAACTTTGATGCTTACAAAAACATGAATAAGTGAAAACTAAAATACGAAAATACTAAACAAGTTCTAATTACCTTCTATAATATGAACAACTCCCCTTTCCCAAGTAGGACCTATTCAATCAGAAGTAAAACAAGAGAACTTTATGAAAACCTAGATGTGAGTTACGGATGTAAGCTCACAACCTAAAATCAACAAGGTCGAATGCTATGAAGTATGTGTATTTTTCTCTCTAAAATTCGTAGCATCTCATGTGCTGAATGCCTTGTATTTATAGTGCACCATTGAGAAGATCTTCATGCAATCGACCTCTTCCTTTGTGAGAATCCTTTTCCTATATGAAAACATAAAACACACTCACAAGGAAATCAAATATTAGTAGGTTAGTCCTAATATAAAACTATGTACATAAATAAAAGATATTTACTATATTTACAATTCCTAGTCAAAGTAAAATACTTATAAATCTCCATGAAAGTCTCAAAATCTTCTTACCATAATAGAAGTCAAATTAAATAAGGAAACAAGTAGTTCCCTAAAAAGCTCACGCTTTCAATCTGAATTTTAGAGAAAGAAGAAGAAGAAGAAGAAGAAGAAGAAGAAGAAGAAGGGTTAACTTCAATTAAGATGTCAAATATTGGAAAACAATGTAATTTTGGTTCAATTCGTTTGAAAATTACTTCATAGGGTTTAATTCGTTCGATTAATGTTATAATTTGAGAATTTTTGGGTTCAGTCTGTTTCAAATTCTGGGTTTGTGGTGGTTCGGCCCGTACTGACCGAAATTGTAGATCTGTTCGGCCAGTGGCCGAATTTTACTCAAAAAGTCAGTCACACCCGACCGAACTTCTTGAATAAGTTTAGCCATGGCCGAATTTCTTGACATTTTGGCCGAACTTTTACAATATGCATAAATCCTTTCTATCCCCACCATCCCTAAATAAATATCGAAAAAAGTTTTAAACTTGTTGTCGTTGTAATTGATGTAAAAAAAAATTTGAAAAAAAAAATGTCATCTCTCGTTTAGACACTCTTCTTGTTCGCATGCATAGTATATACTCTCTCCGCCCCGTTCGAAGAGGCATAAATTTCCTTTTCGGGTGTCCCATTTGAAAAGACACAACCTAAAATTGGAAAATTTGTTATTACTTCTTTATTTGTGGGACCCACCTGTCATACTCACAATAAATATTCACTAACTATTCCCCATCCCACTTTCTCTTTCCTACATCACTTTTCATACTCACAACATTTATTCTACTATACTCCTCCGTCCCCGTCCAAGGGGCACAAATTTCCTTTTTGGGCATCTCATTAGAAGGGGCACAACCCAACAATGAAAAGTTTTTTATTACTTCTTTATTTGTGGGACCCACTTGTCATATTCACAATAAATATCCACTAACTATTCCCTACCCCACTTTCTCTTTCCTAATAACTTTTCATACTCACAACATTTATTCCACTATACACTTTTTCTCTTTCCTACATCACTTTTCATAATTCCCGTGCAAGACAAAAACTGTCACTTCGGGCGGGATGGAGGGAGTACACTTTTTTTTTTTCATACATCACTTTTCTTAATTCTCGTGCAATGCAATAATTTTGACTCTTTGGCGGGACGGAGGGAGTAGTTAACATCTTTCTCGGTGATTGATTCTTGACAGCTAGATTTTTTAAATGATGTAGATTTCATCATTAAATACCTTACTTTAAAGCCCAACTGTTCATTTTTAAATTATGTCTATTCATTTATTTATATATAGCAGATGACACATACTGCTAGCCAATGCCCAATGGGAATGGGAATGGGATTGAGTATGTCAGACAACTTGTATCACAGCTGACCTTAGTAATGTTATTTTCATCATATTTTTAAAAATTAAGTATTTATGAAATTACTTTTCTCCCCTCTAGATAATAATTAAATTATCTCCCTGTCTTCTTCCTCCCTCTTTTTTCCTCTCTCTTCCATTTTCTTATCCTTTGAACAACAACAATGGCTTCCTACCACCACTTAACCAAGAAGCTTTTTTTCATCCTCCCCATTTCATTCCACTTCCTCCAATAAACTCCCCACCCCTCTTTCACCCCTCCGACCACCAATCATTGAGCTTATTCAATCATATATCACAGCTGCCCTTAATTAGTAATGTGAACTCACTCGATACCCACTAGATGTCATCAGTTTTTTTCTAAATCAGCCTTTCATCAATCTAACTATTTGTGCCTGAGCTTTTTGCCTTAGCAAACAAGATCAGGGCAGTATGATTGACCCCATTCCAGCAAGTTGGAAGAGGCTATGGGATCAATGGGACCTTCGATGGTTCATAATCTTAAGTCTCTCATTGCAATCCATTCTGATTTTGTTCTCACCACTCAGAAAACGAACATCAAGCAATTGGATTATCATGCCTCTTTGGTCGTCCTACTTGCTTGCAGATTGGGCTGCAAACTTTGCAGTTGGACTGATCTCCAACACCCAAGGCGAAGGTTCAACTGACAATAATGACCTCCTCGCTTTCTGGGCACCATTCCTTTTGGTCCACCTAGGCGGGCCCGACACCATTACTGCATTTGCCTTGGAAGATAACGAGCTGTGGCTAAGGCACTTGTTTGGCCTTGTATTTCAGTGCATTGCTGCAGTTTATGTCTTTCTTCTCTCTCTCCCGAGAAACAAGCTTTGGATACCTACTTTACTTATGTTCATAACAGGAATTGTTAAGTATGCTGAGCGAACACGTTCTTTGTATCTTGCTAGTGCTGATAGCTTCAAAGAATCCATGCTTACAGAACCTGATCCGGGGCCAAATTATGCAAAGCTCATGGATGAGTATTTCTCAAAGAAAGAGGCAAAACTTCCCACGAAGATTGAAATGATTCCAGAACCAAATCGATCTGCTAAAATCGCTAAACGAGCTAAGCAAGGAGATTTGACTGAGTTGGAGGTGGTGCAATATGCTTATGGCTTCTTTGAAACTTTTAAAGGACTAGTAGTTGACCTCATTTTCAGCTTCCGTGAGCGGGATGAGAGCAGGGCGTTCTTCCTGGCTAGAGAACCAGAAGATGCTTTCAAAGTGCTTGAGGCTGAATTGAATTTTGTTTATGAAGTTCTCTTCACAAAGTTCACTGTGGTGTACTGCCTTGCAGGATGCCTAAGCAGAATCTTTTCTCTTAGCTCTCTCTTTTCTGCACTCGGATTTTTCTATTTCACGGACAAAGGTATTTTCAATGGCACTGATGTTAGAATTACATATAGCTTGCTTATTGGGGCCATCGCCTTGGATGTGGTTGCTTTGCTTATGCTTCTTTTCTCCGATTGGACCATTGTTTCTCTTAGAAAGTCCCCTGAGACCTACACTCCTTCATCGTTGAATACATTTTTGAATAAGTTTATCACATTCAAGAGGCGTACCAACCTGGCTTTTGACACCTCAAAGGGACGGTGGGTAAGGTGCTTGTTATGGCCTGCCAGGGTCTTACGACGTAGGTGGTCTGAATCAATCCGTACGTATAATTTGATATATTATTGCTTGCATCCTCGTTCAAGATTCGTGGAATCAATTCTGGGGTATTTGGGACTCACAGGATTTTTTGATGACATCTCCTATGTCAAACTCGAGGGATTCACTGATGACTTAAGGGACTTCATCTTTGAAGAACTGAAAACAAAATCTGATATTGCAGATGATTTGAAAACAGCAAAAGAAATAAGTTCAGCAAGAGGAGAATGGGTTCTTAAGATTGAGGATGGTTGGAGCAAATTGTTCCCTTACATTGTTGAAGTCAACTATGATGAGAGCTTGCTCTTGTGGCACATTGCGACTGAGATTCGCTACAACAAAGAACTCGAAAAAGGCATTCCTGATAGCAAGTATAGGAAGATCTCCAAGACCCTTTCGGATTACATGATATATCTGCTGGTCATGAAGCCAAACATGATGTCTGCAGTAGCAGGAATCGGACAAATAAGATTCAGAGATACTTGTGCAGAGGCCAAGAAGTTCTTTGAGAGAAGAAAATCAAACAAAGAAACCGAAAAAAGACCCATAAATGCTAATGGGTCAGAAAGCGAGAAAAACCCACCCAGAATTTCCGGATAAGATAATACTTGATCAAGAACAGATAGAAGCTTGCATGAATATTTATGGGGTATTTACTGAGGTAAAACCCAAAAGTATTAAGGGGGATAGAAGCAAGTCTGTATTGTTTGATGGATGCATATTGGCTAAAGAGATGATTAAAATAGAGGAGAATGCTAAGATTCCGGGTAATGATAAGAATTTGGATAAGTGGAAGTTAATGAGTAAGATGTGGGTGGAGTTGCTGTCTTATGCAGCTTGCCATTGCAGAGCGAATGCTCATGCGCAGCAACTGAGTAGTGGTGGAGAACTCGTCACTTTGGTTTGGTTATTGATGGCACATTTTGGATTGGGTGATCAGTTTCAGATAAATGAAGGTCAGGCCAGGGCAAAATTGATTGTAGGAAAATAGTTTTTTTTTTTTTTCTTTGATTGTGAACTCTTCTTAGTAGTATGTAAGAAGTTAAGTGTATTTTCATATATTTATGCATATTAATTCTGCATTTTTCTTTAGTGTCAACCCATATTCTACATCGGCAATTGAAAACATCGGCAATTGAAAAAAGATTAGTGCATTGCTGATGTAATTTTGCTGCTTTGTGAATCTTGTTCAGAAATAGACTTGCTTTAAATCTGATGTAAATGATTTTCAAACTTACTGAAACCTTGATCTGTAAACTCAGTGCAACCGATCTGTTGACTTTCTGGACACTTGTTGCACTGCACAATTACTGCATTCTTTGATGGACACTTGCTTCATAATTGCTGCACACTTGCTGGACGTTTTTGCACTCTTCTGAATGCTTGCTCCACACTTTCTGTACACTTGCTGGAAGATTATAACTTGCAGATTCTTAATTTGTACACTTGCTCCTTAGACACGTAAGTGGTACGCTTTCCTTAAGACGATATTCGCCCTCTATCCGGTGCAAAGGGTTGCTGCGAATTAGCCTATAGGATACAATGGAGCCCTGTTTTTCACAGTATGGCGTCTGCAGTTTGCACTCCTGAAAATGCCCTTGTACCTTGAGTATGTAATCAAGCCTTCGAATGATCTTTGATAAACTAGAGATTGTATTTGGCCAAGTACAATATTTAGTCGCCTTAAGTGTCGAACTAGGCGCCCTACCACCAGAATCTGCCTTGCTATTTAATATTTTCATAAAATATTTGTTTCTAAAAGAAGTTGTTGTTTATCCGTATAAATTTCAAATAATCTCGAACTAAATATTTAAGTTCTGAATTGACTCATTTAAATCTCAAATCTAAATCTAGGACTTACAATCAAAAATCTCAAATCAATTTCCCTCATCATCTCAGTTCGCTCTTCATCTTCATCTCCATTTTTGTCCGTTTGTTTTCGACACCAATTATTGAATCAAGGTTTGAGAGATTTCGCCATCCTCTTCCATCTTGCAGCCACATCAATTTATTTCACTCAGTAATATAAAATATGTCTAAATTCTCAATTTTGTGTAGGCTCCAACTAAGTCCCGCCTATGCATGCTTTAGATCTGCCTATCAATTTTTAGAACATAAAAGTTGTCAACCTAGTGCCGAGAGATCTTGTAACCAAATCATGTACTCCCGTTGTGGTCTTCACGTTTCAAGGCAAATGACATCTGTTGATAAGTCTTCACAACAACAATTGTTTTGAGTTGTTCTTCACAACATTTATTGCTTTGTGTACTGATTGGTTTCATGGTCGACAGAGGCAAGTAAGATTTTTTATTTTATTTTTTTGCAATCAGTAAGTGGCCGCCTATTGATTATTTTCTTGTCCTATTTGATTTTGAAATATAAAAAAATATTAAAAACCAATTTTGAGTTTTTAATACTGATCACTTTTTCATGATAAGACTTTGATCAATAGGTTAGAAAAAAATTGTGGGGGACATAAATAAATTAAAAAAATATATAAATATAAATAATTAAAAAAAGATATAAATTGTATGGGTACATAAAAAAAACCCTACAATATGAAAAGAGTTACTAAATAAAATATAATAACTCCCTCCGTCCCTGAATTCTTGTTCAATTGAACAATTAATGTTTAATGCTGTCTATTTTGTGGTTCGAATATTAAATATTTGTGACATATTTTTTGTTTATTTAACTAGTGATAATATTCAATTGAATATTTGTTATCGTAAAAAATTATAGTATATCGTAAAAAAAACCCTACAATATGAAAAGAATGTGATCACTTGGCCATCGAACCCTAAAAAAATATTAAAACAATAGAGAATCGATCATAAATCATGGAAAAATGGAAATGGGAGTGGCTCAGTTGAAGATTGAAACAAAAGCTTATATATGATCGAACGATTCACAAGTATTTGGATGTACACATGACAAGAGAATAACAAGGATACAAAGATGAACACAAAACAATAAGCAAAGAAGCAATCTATTGCTCATGTCATTGTTAGTTTACTCAAATGATGTGGTTTACACAACGGAATAGTAACAAGGCTTGATCGAAGTCAAAACCTTCTGCAAGAAATCGCAATTCCTTAGATAAATAAGAACTTCCAAGGAAGATCTTCTGCAAGTCAATAAAATTGACCAAGGATTTTGCAAAGAAGCAAATTGAATTGAATTGAAAAAGTCTAATTACAAAAATAAACCCTAAGAGTATTTATACTCAGCAAATAAGTTGTAAATCCTAATAAAAACGGGATAGGAAATAACCCGAAAATACCCCTACTTTAATTGTTCAAAACAGGAAAAGAAAATAAAACTGCTGCAAAATCCCATCATGTGCGCGGCCGCCCTCCCAAGCTGCGCGGCCGCCCTCTTGTCCAGATAATTCATGCCTCACGAATCACTTCCTGATCGGAGGACGCCCTCAATGCCTGCGCCGACGACACCCTCAATGCAATTTCTGGATGCCATTTGTTGCAGTTGCCTTGTGCTTTCGTGCTGTCAATCCACACGCCAAAGATATCACATGGGAATAGGGTCAGCTTCGGGCACCTCAACTTCTCTAAGTATATTAATTTTGGAAACATATTCTTTACTTCTCTCCAATCCATCCGCAACTCGCTCAAGTATTTCAGACGCAATAACTCAACTTCCCATTTCAACCCTCGTTGAACTTCCCCGTCCTTCCATTCTTGACATTGACTGAGAACACAGATTTGCCCTCCTCTGATATAGAGCTTCTTTAGGCTCTGCAGATTATTGGGATTCAGCCAATCGGGAGAAAACTTTCCCGGGTAACAACGGAGGTCAAGTTTCTCTATCCCTGAAGGAAGCCCTGGTGCTTTTCCTCGTTGCATGGCATTTGAACGTGAAAGGCGATTGCTCATATTCCTACTGGTGGCCTTTGTTGCTTTCTTTTCTGTAGTTTCTTGCTTTTTTTCAGCACCCTCAACCTCCGCTTTTACCATTGACTTTTCTGCATTTTTTGTGTTATTAGACCCCCATATTATCAGTAGCTTTGTTAGATACTCAAATTTCGAGAAATCAATCAGATCTTGCTCGTCAGGAAAGTTCTCTTTATTGGTGTAGATGCCTAGTTTTCTCAGTTTCGGCAACTTAGCCAAATCTTCAAGAGTGCATAAGGTTTTGTCCTCGGAGCTAACTCCTGCTATAAAACCCTTGAGGACAAGAAGGCTTTTGAGCAAGGTGAGTTCTTTGGGCATTCTAGTTAACAAGTAGCACTCGGACATATCCAAGCGCGTCAAGCTCTCAAGTGAGCCAATCTCTTCAGGGATTGCTTCAAGATTATGACAGGCTCTAAGATCCAAAATGGTCAGGCACCGCAGCTTTGAAACTGATGCAGGAAGAGCTGTGATTCCAGAGATACCTTGAAGGCCAAGAAATTTCAAATGTTTCATGACTTTCAAACCTTCCAATATTTTAGAATCATCAACTTCAACGTGATGCTTGGCCGAGGCTTGCCATCTCCCCAAGTACAAAACATTCACATTTTTCATTTTCGAGAATAACTCTGGCTTAAAGTCTAGTATATCCTCATTAAGATTGAATAAAGTATGAACTTTGTGCAAGTTTTCAGGATTTACTAACCCGTTACCAGTAAGGCATGCCCGGAGAGAAGAGGAGTACTCATCCTCATCCTCATCCTCATCCTTGGGGATTGCATTTGGGTCAAAATCAAAAAATTTGGCCTCCAAAGCTACCAGAATAAGAGCAGAGCGAACAAAAGGGTGCATCTTGCAGCTATTTACTCTTAGGGTTCGCTTTTTGTGAGCAGGCACGATGAAATCCTTTTGAATAAGCTCATCAAAGATCTCGGTGCCATACTCGTCTGCTGACTTTTCGTCCCCAGAAGGTGGATTTATGAAACCCTCTCCAAGCCACCAGTTTATCATAAGCCTCTTCCTTATGATAACATTTTCTGGAAACACTGAAAAACAGAGCAGACAAAGCTTTAAGTTGATGTCAAGGCCATCAAAGATGAGAAGAAAATCTTTAGATGCTGAAGTAAGCTTAAATTTGGCATCAGCAAACAAGACGGCGACTATTCTGCTCAGCTCAATGTTTTGATGGTGAACTTGTTTGCCTCGTGAAGAACCTTCTGAACCGATATCCTTATGTCCATCTCTATCATTGGAATTGACCATCATCTTGAAAGGAATCTGCAGCTTCAGCTTTCTAACACGCTTCCTCAAGTGAACCGATGCTTCATATAGAGGTTCATCTGAAGAATCCTGTTCTATGGTATTGAGTGATGATTCGAGCCTTTCGAGGTCATGGGAGGCATCTTTTAGCTTACTATCAAAATATATGTCGAACGTCTTGATGTTCTTAGAAGCTTCTGCTACAAACTTAAGATCTTCACTTACCAACTTGATCTGTTTACGAGCTTTTGGATGGTTGCTGTCTCTTGGGTTACTCGTTCCCGTGTCTTGAGGAGAAGCAGCAGCCATTCGTAAGCTTATACCATTGTTCTCTTGAGCTTCTTGAGTTATTTCATTAGAAACAACTGATGATTGGTGGGATGATCCTGACATAGTAGAACAGATCTATACAAGGAGGAAGACGAGGGTGAAATTAAAGCAAAGGTAGATTTGTGAAAAATAAGAGAAAGAATAAAATGGATTAGAAATTTCAGAGATCAACTAGTTTATTCAACAGACTGTCAAACATTATTGTGTGATTTTTTAAACCAATAAATATTACTTTCAGAAATTAAAAATCTAAAGGCAGGACATGGAGAGGAGCCAGCTCATTTAGTTGGCATGTTACTTTCAGAAATTAAATAACAGACAGGCTGTCAAACATTCACATGGCTTGGAGCAACTTGCTTATTCAACTACATAGAAGCATCCTTTAATAAGCTTTTAATTAATAGCATGTGTTAGGCAGGACAGAGAGGAGCCAGCTCATTTAGTTGGCATCATTGAATCTATAGTATAAATGGGAACGGGGTGCTACAGTACAATGAACAGTACCAAATGCCAAATTTTCCATTTTGCCCTCACTAAGTCGTCCCTTTCCCATTTTGCCCTTTAAAAAAAATAATTTTTTTTTTAAATTAAAAAAAAAAGTGTCCTCGGACACGGGCTTAATTAAAAAAAAAAACGTGTCCTCGGACACGGGCTTTTACTAGTTTTTAATAAATTTAAATCTCTACTCAACATAAATTTGTTATTAAGCCATATTTAATTCTAGCCATTACTGTCACCGGTGGCGAAGTCAAGATCTTACGAGAAGGGTGGTCAATTTATAAATATAGTGAAAATTTCATTTTTTATCAAGGGGGTCAGATCGTAAAAATATACATTTTACCCTATATTCAAAATATATTTACAATAATAGCACTAGTAATTTTTTTATTTTTTTAAAACATGGGGATCGGTCGTCCCCCTTCGGCTCTACCTAGCCTCGCCACTGGTTGTCACTGATGTGAAGGTATTTCCAACAAATATATAATCGGCGATTCCTAATCCAAATTCTATTCATTAATGTCACTGGTGTAATTTGCACCAATTTTTGAGCAGTAAAAATTAAGTACATTTACAGGTTAAACAGAACGAAAAGCCCTTGAGACATTTAACAGTTATACAAATGCTTTGGGTGACCAATTTTTGTCAAGACCAAGAAAGTACGGTTTATATGAAAGAAAAACATAAATGAAATGAGTACACATGTCAAATTACCCGATCCAAATTCACGAGTGCATGGGTTGTTTGAAAAAAAAATTAAAAAAAAAATTGGACGGATGAATTTCTTTGAAAAAAGAGTCACCACGCCGTTTTGTGAGCCCAAAACATTGACAAAAGGCTTTGGTGTAAGATTTTGAGTTCAGAAGTCACGTTACGCCTCGAAAAGAGATTTTAGTGCTCACCCGAAACGCCTCATATCCATGAGACTTTCTAACCCTTTTTGAAAATTGTGTGTGTTTAAGATCAAATGATTTTATAGCTAAAAGAAAGAAAAAACAGTGCAGTTTTAGAAAAAACTGTTTGCTTTGATAAAAAGGGGTTTAAAATAAATCTGAAACCGGAAAAACCGAAAAAAAAACTGAACAAATGATACAGCTTACAAACTGATCTATACGGATCAATGCTCCTTTACAAGGAGGTCCGTACAGATGCACATGTGCAGTATGTTGTTTTTTCTGTATCTCATTTAATTTCTTATGTTACTACGATCAGAAAATTTTGGGGGAAACCTGTTTCTCCATAAATTATAAAAAGTCTTGTTTTTAAATATTTCAACTTGGTGTTTTAAAGTTTAAACTCACTGTTTTAAAGTGGACTTTTTATAACTTACGGAGAAACAGGTTTCCCCTAAAACTTATTCTACTACGATTAGACTTGAAAACAATAAAGTTGACAGCTTCTAAAAACTACAGAAAGTTGATGATGAAACATGGAAAAAGTCAAATATCCAATCTAAATGTTGTCATTTCCAAACCCTAGAATAGTACAATAATGGTGGTTTTTGAGCTTTTTTTTTAGAGACAACAATGGATATTGTTTGTTTCAAGTAGAGAAATGAGAGATCTTTTGAAGTTAAACTTTAAATTTTGTCACATTTTAGGAAGAAGATGGAAGAAGTGAGGTTACGTATTGTAACCTTAATCCCTAGAACCACATCTTTAATATGAGTGATGAGTTCATCCTTGGAGATTATGGTTACTTGTATCATGGTAACTTTAAAAAGAAAATGGATCAAGAGATGATTTAGGAAATAAAGACATTTGAAAGTAAGTAATGGAAAGACAATGCTTGAAAGTTATAAATAAACCACTATCTCCATTAAGCTTTCATTCTTAAGCACCTTGTGCATGGAAATCCTTTCACTAAAAGAAAAATAGGTTTTAGCGACAGAAAAATCCGTCGCTAAAAGCCAAAATTCCATCGCTAAAACGATTTATCGACGGATTACCGACGGATTTATTCCGTCGCTAAAACACTCGTCAATGTTTAACGACGAAATTTCATGTCCGTCGGTAATTTAGTTACGGACCAATCCCTCGCTAATCGATTTCAAACCGTCGCTAATAATATGGATGGGACGACAAATTTATAATATTTTGCGACGGAATAATCTGTCGCAAAATTGAAAGCCATGGAACACACTCGAGCCTACCAAGGCAGAATGGCCCAAGCATTTGATAAGAAAGTCAAGATCCGAGACATCAGAGAAGGCGACTTGGTGCTAAAGGAAAAGCCTCCTACGCAGACCAATCCCCTCGGAAAGTGGGAGCCTACCTGGATAGGACCGTTCGTGGTACAAAGAATCTTCTCCGGAGGAGCCATGAAGTTAGCAGATTTTGACGGGAACCCTTTCGTTAACCCCGTGAACGGAAGCAAGCTCCGCAGATACTTCGTTTGAGGAAGAGCACGAGTCAACTCTCCTTCCCCATACACTACCCCTCAGTAAAATTAAAGTGCTAAAAGAGTAATATCCAACTGGATACATTCCCGCTAATGATCCAGGTAAAAAATAGGGTCGCACTTCTTTTGTCTTTGTTTTTCTCAAATTCACCTAAAGTGTCGAACTACGGTGACCTGAGCCCCTTAGTCCAATTGTAAAAGGGGAACGTAGGCAGCCATCCTTGGTTCGGTCTCAAAAACAAAAAAAAAATACAATAAGCATCAATTGCTTGTGTTTCAAAAAACACTTTTCAATTAACCTACAAATTCATTACGGTAAAAACAATCTTTGATGAGTTCAAGCACGGTCAACTCTTGACTCGCTACACGCTAGCAAAACTACAATAAAACATTAATCAGTTAATGTGTCTGCAATGACCGTGGGTGGATACTGGACCGCAAGGTCAACCTAATTTCCCGTACTTGGTCCTTCATCCTTCTTCCCCTTCCCTTTCCCACGACGAGTGTTCTTCACCTTCACGGGAATATTCCGTAGTCCTTCTACCTCGGCTCGTGACCCTTCCCGATGCCTCCGTCAAGCTTGTAGCCGTCAACGCAGCCTCTTTCCCTAGCTCTGTCTCGAGCCGCCTCGCTTCGAGCCATCATGATCGTGCTTTGATTGGCCTCCCGATCAGCATTGGCCTCATAGTTAGCCATGTCGTTCCCAGTACGATTCCGAGGGTTAGCCCCCGCTTCGGTCCTCTTCAAGGTCGAGCTGTCCAGGTGATCAGCACTCAACAGCTCATTCCGTCTCCACAAGATAGACATATGTGTCTCCCTATACACTCTTCGTACCGGTTCGAATCTTTGCGTAGACGTAACAATGCCCCCTCTCCGGTGAAAGAGAACCCCGCAGAAAGAACGTGTATTGCCACAACCGCGTGAGCGATAATAGCGTCGAAGGATCTTCCATCGGCAGAGATCCAACCTCGAAGGTAGCGGCATGAACTAAACCCCGTCGGTGGCACACTCCGGCCGTGCTTGTAGCAGAACCAACGATGGAAGGTAGAAAGCCGTGCAGGACGGCCAGGCACTCTAACAACCAAGTGACCCTCCTGAGCGGTCCGACAAGTTCTGTAACTTCCAGGTGGGAACCCACCATCGCAAGTGATACGTGCGGAGTCGGCCATCAGTCTCCGGCTCGGCTGATCGCCCTATCACCAGAGGACGTCGAGAGAAGGACCAAGCGTCACAAGACATTGGCACCTCGGGCATCATCTGCAACCTCTCCCTCAATCACATGGTAAGCATAGCGCGACTCCCTCCCCACACGTATCGGGCCGCCGGCCGCCATCCGACCTATGCCCAGAACGTTCTCGCCCAAGATCAAAGGCACGATGTCTCCCCCGCTCCCAAAGATCGCCCACAAGGTCCAAGATACTGTGATGGCACACACCTGCAGACGTGAATGTGAACAGAGTAGCAATCGCGCACAGAGCAAACGCGTCCCACGCAAAAACGCTCCCCTCAGCTCCGGCAAATCTATCGGGCAGTCCCGAAATGTCGACATAATCAGTGTTCAATATCAGCCACTACTAGAAATCGCCCGATTACCGACGGAATTTTACCGACGGACATAAAAGGGTTACCGATGGAAAAATAATTTTCATTTGCCGAGTTTTTTTTTTAAATTTTCATTTTGGTCCGTCGGTAACGCTATTATTTCCGTCAGTAAAAACTACAGTCGGTAATAAGACGTATAAATACAAACCCTACGCCTTTTCCGGTCATTTACGTCTAAATTAAAATCAAGAACTCACAGCCATCGCCGTTGCCCCCGTTCGTTCAGCGCCATCATTCCGTGGTCGTCTCTCACCGGTGAGGTTAGTAATTCTCTCTCTCCCTCGTTTTCTCTATCTCTCTCTCTCTCTCATTAAATCCTTAAAAATCACTTCTAGCGCCGTTGATTCGTCGTTGCCGTTGCCGTTCCAGCGCCATTGCCGTTGCCGTCCGCCCTCTCTCCGTTCAACTTTAGCCGTTTAAAATCACTCACGGTAAATTCAATTGGGTGACTGAATTTTTCTTTGTTTATTTCATTTTTATAAATTCAATTAATGTTTCTTCTAGCTTTAACTCTACTAATAATGTTTTTAGTTTCTGAATTTTGCTATTTAAAATGTTGTTGATATTCTAAGCCTAAACTAAATAATTAAATCATTCAATTTGGATCAAACCTAATCAAGTTATGGTGGTTAATTTGGACAGTTGGGTTTTTTTTTTACTTCTGTTTTTTTTTTTTTTTTGCTTCTGTTTTTTTTAGTCCTTGATTTACTTCTGTTTTTTTTTTTGCCATCCCAAATAGATTTTTTTTGGTAAATTTGGTAATCAGTGTTTTTGAAAGAGAATTAGGGTTTGCTTGATTTTAGTTGGTAAAAATTAACTGAGACTTGACTCCGTTGTTCTCGAGTAGCTAATTATGGATGAATATTTGTGTGTAGTGAGTGTAAGAAAGTAATTAGGTAGGATGAAAATATTCAGATGGATGGTTTTGTTTGGGGAGAAATTAAATAGAGAAACTAGTGATAAACATAATAGCAAGATTTTTGGGATTCCAACAGTAAAAAAAATAAAATAATAATACTGTACGTGATGGTTGGAGTTTAAGAAAATTAAATCTTTTTTAAAAGAAAAACAAAGTACCCGTCCCAAAACAAATTTTATTTTTTTAAACATTTTTTATTTACTTAAACATAATAGCAAGATTTTCGGGATTCCAACACTCGATTTCTCTCTCTCACTTTCTCTCTCTCTCATTTGTCACAGCCATTCGCGGCCGTTGCCGCCGTTTGCCGCCGATTCTTTCCTAATTTCTGGTAAGGATTTCTCCTTTCTATTTCTCAAAGACCATCACAAGATTTCTCAAAGGACTTCAGATAGCATATTAATTTAGGCTCAGTTTTATGTTTGATTGTAATATAGATAATAGAATATGTGCTTATTGTTATGAGCTATTTGGTCTGTTTGTCTCCTCTGTGCAAACTGTAACCATTGTTTATCCGAACAAGGATTTGTGATTGTTTTTATAAATGTTTATATGCTTCATGTCCATCTTTGTTCTTAATTTGTATTAGATGGCTTGTGTAAAATCAAAGGGGAAGTGAGGGGGGTGAATGTCTAAAATTAATAAATAAAAAATAAAAATAAAAAAACAAAATAAAAAAAATAAATAAATAAGTAAAAAAATGAAATAAAAAATAAACAAAATAAATAAAAAAAACAAAAAACAAAAACAAAATAAATAAATAAATAAAATAATAATAAAATAAAATAATAATAATAATAATAATAATAATAATAATAATAATAATAAATAATAATAATAATAATAATAATAATAAAATATAATAATAATAAATAAAAAATAAAAATAAAAAATAAAAATAAAAATAAAAATAAAAATAAAAATATACATATATGTATATATATAAATAAGATGAGAGCCTTTCTCACCCACAGCTATCAAAATATGTCCATCTTTGATCAAAAAAGATACCAAGCAGAGACACTAGCTTCTCAGCGGTGGCCGTACCAAAGATACGGAAGAACTAGGCATTCGTTTCAGGTCCTCCCAGAATGGCCCGAAAATCTTCAAACGTAGGAGTGCTTTCGTTGTACGAAAAGTTGTACACATTCCTCCGTACGTCCCAGAAACGAGCCGCTGCTCTCAAAAGATTCCAATCTGGCATGAGCTCCTTCAAAGACCAAACAGATTTCATCCCGTAACAACCTTCGAAAAACCCTTTGTTCTGCCTCGTGTGGTTCCGTACCCACGACTGAAAATTTTCCAAGTATCGCTCTTGCATCCGAGACGATAGCTTAGGAAAGGGAGCCATGAAAGAAAGTGAAGGAAACCTTAGGAATTTGAAAGAAATTCAAATAACCGATCAAAGCAAAGCGCAGTTTCTTACGAATTGCAAAGCTGAAACTGCAATTTAAAAGACTATGAAATTTCATCCTCAGTCCGGCCGGACTCTCTCTGCAGTTGACTTGGTCAACTCTGCAGCCAGCTGCTCTTAAATTAGAAACAATTCCAAACAAAGCCCTGTTCATGCCTTTATGAATCTGCGTGCTACCCCTGGTTTCAATTAACCAATGCCAACACCTCTTCCGCCCCGTGCTCGTGCAACAGTGCAAATAATTAAGTATCAGTGCATATAGGCATAATTTTTGACCCTTTCAATTTTTTATGCATGTTTAATTTTATGTATTTTTGATCAACCTACTTGCTTATTTGCCAAAAATAAAAAGAAGGTAATCACTAAATAAATGTGCGAAGTACAGGTTCCGCCTCAAGGGCGCCTTTTTCAAATACAGTTCAAGTCAAATTGTTCCTGACAATACATACATTTTGTCTAAAAAGCAATAAAGAAGGACTACTCCGAGTCCTGCTCGTTATCCGAGCACTCGACGCACTGCTCCGCAGCTGCCGGAACTGTCGCGAACAAGAAATCCCCGAATTCCTCCAGGCGGGAATACGCGAAAGGCCTCCTCTGCGCCTGCGAACTCGAAGACTCTCCCCTCTCGTGCCCCGAGTGCGAAGGAGGATGAGCTCCAAACCCCGCTGTTCCGCTCGCGAATCAAGCTAAATCCTGCACAAAGTCCTCTCCAGCTGTTGGAGAAGACGAACCTCTCGGCCTAGACGGCCTCCGCTCACGAACATCCACGCTCCTCCGGGAACTGCACCTCAGGAACTCCACGAGCCTCCTAGCGTAGTTGGCCCACCGGTCCAACTATCTCACCGCCTCATTGTACGTACGACCAGACACCTGCGAACCAGGAAAGTCATCAGAAGACAAGTAGAAAGTACAGATGCAACATTTGCAGAATGCTACTATCAAATACAGAAAATCAAAAGTGCTCACCGAGGTATTGGGGTCCACCCTATACCGTGATCTCGGCTCCTCCGGGATCGGGATCACCAGCCGCCTGCGCGAACCGTCCAGCCCCTCGTACGCCAGCCTAGCGCGTGGGAGCGGGAGATCTCGGGGACGTCCAGGGCCACTTGCCTCACTGTGCGCACTGCGGGCTCCTCAGCCTCATCCTCAAGAAAGTGTCATAGTCGGCTCCCGCTATGACATACTCGGTATAGAACACACCCTGTCCATGCCTCTCCAACTCCTCCATCGGTATCGACAGAGGATGCTGCATGTGCAGAGGCAGATCCACCGGCACCATCGGAAGGGACCCCGGGCCATGCTGACGGGTCACCCTCTCCCCCAGATATATCGCATTGCAGTGAAGTCCCACCAGTAGCTTCCGCCGCCGCGTAACCTCACTAGCAATCTGAACCGCGCCAGCATGAATCCGACTCCACCATGTCAGCTGGATTCGCTCGGAGAACTCCCGGCTCAGAGCCAGAGACACCTCCTCGTATGACAGCCGAGTACCCACCCTCGATGACACCGCCTTCTTCGCCCTCTTCTGTCAAGATAGCATGGCGGGGTACAAGGATCGGTACGCCTCCCTAATATCCCACTGCTGCGGGCTGAACACCTCATAGCACCAGACCTGTCAAGCAAATGGAAAGTTATGTCAGCTACAGAGCAGATACATACGAGTACATAAAAGAGACAAGGAAGAGAAAAAGACGCGAACTTACATCCAAAGCAAACGAGAAACAACTCAAGGAGTTCTCCTCTCCCTGCGAGAACCTATCCAAGGCGTGATTGAGCTCAGCCAGTCCAACCTCCCCCATGCATACTCCCTCACGGCATCCAGATCTATCAGCGACCCGAGCAGAGGGAAGTGACAGGATGTGTCAGAAGTCGGGAACAGAGTCGCTGACAACGCGAACCATATAAACCCTCTAGCCAGATGCTCAGCAGTCATCCTAGGGGACCCCGCCCCATAATCAGCAATGCCCGTCCTCAGGTGCACCTCCATCGGCCTGTACCGGATACCTAAGCCCCTGGCATCGGTAATATCGAAACCCAGCAGCTCAGACAACTGCTCCGGGGTATAGCCATCCACCCACACCAGCGCGTTGCCCCAGGTCGGCAACCCAGTGATAGCAGCAAAGTCAGTGGGAGTCACCGTCGCCTCCCCCCATCTGAAATGAAAAGTGTGTGTCGTATCCCACCAGTACTTACTCAGAGCTAAGTACATGGACCTCTCCCTCTGCGTTACGGCTATCGCAGCCACTGCGCTAATAAATCCAGCCAATTCGGAGTCGACCACAAGCTGCCGTGGACTCCTCTCTCCCTCGAGCCTCGTCAGGAATATCTCCCATGGGCTCACACGCTTCAAAGGCTCCCGACTCTTCGATTGCGAACATCAACCGTCCCTCGCCCCTGCAGGTGAACAAGACAAGAATACGTTAAGTACAGAAGCGACATCAACAGAGTGCATGAATGCATGTCAAAATGATGCAATGCAATGGCAGTTCTCATTCCTTTCCTAAAATATTTCCATCCCGGTTGGAGTATTGACGGTCAAAGATTTCAAAGCATTTCGAAAACTCCGTCGAATTCGGAACTTTCAAAGCATTTCGAAAACTCCGTCGAATCCGGAACTTTCAAAACATTTCGAAAACTCCGTCGAATCCGGAACTTTCAAAACATTTCGAAAACTCCGTCGAATCCTGAACTTTCAAAGCATTTCGAACACTCCATCGAATCCGGAACTTTCAAAACCCCTCGAAAACTCCGTCGAATTTGGAACTTTCAAATCCTTTCGAACATTTTCGAAAATTTACTCCTTCCCGATTTAAACATGCTTTAAATTCAGAAAACACATCTAGACATAGAATTTTGCAACCAAAATTTTTATGTCATCTACCCATGGTGTCAATTGAACTACACTCTAGTCAATTTCGACAAAAGTTCATAGCAAAGTCAAAAGCCCCAATTCAAGCACCAAAATCCCTAGCTCATTCCTAGTCAAATTTCTAACATTTAAAGAATGCACATTCTTAAAATTAATGGAATTTGAAGGAAGCTTACTTGTCTCTCGATCCCTCCTTTGGATTTGTGGTTCTCCATAGCCGGGTAGAACTTCACCGGATTCAATGGAAGAATTGTGGTTCGAATGGTCCGAACCAACCGCGTTCTTTCGTCATCGGTCCTTCCATGACGAGCCATTGGTTCCCAATCACCTTCCATGTCGATTTTCCTTCACAAATTTGAGCAAAACTCACAATTTGGGGTGAAAATTTTCTCTCTTTTCTCTCCTGTCCCGTCGGAAATAATGGTGGAAATGGACTGGTTTACGTCGGCCTTGGCGCTGATTTGAATCTGGTCAAATTCAGTCCAAGTCCAGACTCTTCTTTGCGGCGAAAGAGTCCTTGCCACTTTGGCCCCTCAACTTTTCGCGGTTCCAATTTTACCCCTTTTGGCCCCCAAAGTGTAAAATTTCCCCGCTAGACATTTCTAACACCCCATTCCCCGAGGATCAATTCTCAGTTAGTTTTCACTAACGCTCGTCTCCAGCCGTTAAATTCTCAGTTAGTTTTCACTACGGCTCGTCTCCAGACGTTAAATTCTCGCTAGTTTTCACTAACGCCGTCTCCGCACGTTAAATTCTCAGTTAGTTTTCACTAACGTTCCGTCTCCAGACGTTAAATTCAATCCTCAGTTGACGTTTGACATTCAAACGCTCAATCATGTCTCCGAACATTCCAGTTACAATTCCGTCTCCAGACGTTAAATTCAATCCTCAGTTGACGTTTGACATTCAAACGCTCAATCATGTCTCCGGACATTCCAGTTACAATTTCGTCTCCAGACGTTAAATTCAATCCTCGGTTGAGGTTTGACATTCAAACACTCAATCATGTCTCCGGACATTCCAGATTACAATTCCGTCTCCGGACGTTAAATTAATCCTCGGTTGACGTTTGACATTCAAACGCTCAATCATGTCTCCGGACATTCCTGTTACAATTCTGTCTCCCGACGTTAAATTCAATACTCAGTTGACGTTTGACATTCAAACGCTCAATCATGTCTCCGGACATTCCAGTTACAATTCCGTCTCCAGACGTTAAATTCAATCCTCAGTTGACGTTTGACATTCAAACGCTCAATCATGTCTCCGGACATTCCAGTTACAATTCTGTCTCCAGACGTTAAATTCAATCCTCAGTTGACGTTTGACATTCAAACGCTCAAATCCTGTCTCCGGACATTCTAGTTACAATTCCGTCTCCTGACGTCAAAATTCCTATTGGTTTTCACCATCGTCCACTTCCCCGGCCGCCAGTCGTAAGCCCGATCGTTCCACCTCAGCGGCCATCAAGGTAAGCCCGCACAACAATCCCTCTTCGGCCATCAAGGTAAGCCCGAACGCTCATCCCCAGCAGGATTCCAAAGAAGAAACGTCGATCCTTCCGAGTTGTTAATAATGCCAGTTTAACACAACTGTTCCCATCATTTCCACCCTATCCCCAGCAGGATAAACCTGGCCGTCATCATAAGCCCAGCATCCAAGGCAAGAACGCCTTCATCTCAGGATAAACGTATCCAGCAACACTGGTTTGAGGCGCCACACGCCCTTGTATGATCCAGCAACTCCGGTTTGAGGCGCCACACGGCATCGTATGATCCAGCAACTCCGGTTTGAGGCGCCACACGCCCTCGTATGATCCAGCAACTCCTGTTTGAGGCACCACACGCCCTCCAAGTTTTCAGAAATTCCAGGTTCAGACGCCTCACAATAGTCTCCATTAACGTACAGGTACCTCGCAATGGTCTCATTCAGGTTTAGACGCCTCCCAACAGTCTCGCTCAGGTCAAGGTCCCCACGTACGGCTCCTTGCACCTACGAACTACGATCGGCTTGATTCCCGCTCGGGATACGTAGGAATCCTTTCGCTAAGGGTCCAGCCAGCTGACCGCCCAGGTCTCTTTCTAAGTAAGGCATCCCGATTTGGATCCTTATCTTTTTTCAACGACCCCACTTCCTTCAGAAGAGACGTCGGCGAGGGCTAATCTATAAGTACCCAATCCGATCGTCAAAATCCGTCGAAGTTAATCGGAATCCATTAATCGCCCGCTCCCAAAGTTAACCGGAACCCGTTAAGCTCCCCGCTGCTAAGCCAACGAGACGTCCCGGATCGCCCGCATCCCGACGTCCAAGCGTACTTAACACACGTCATCGCACGTAAAAGTATGGCTTTCCCTGAAAAATGCACTTTCTGGCACTTTCCGGAGGCGTTTCGGACATTTTTCGGACTGTTATTTTAAAAAGGGACAAAACCGGGACCCGGGCACGAACTCCCATAAGGCCTGGTGAGTCATAGGACACTTGGCACGCATGCCACCTCCCTCTAGTCACCTTTCAATCAAAAATCAAGGAGAAAAGACTAAAATACCCCTGGTATGTTGTCCAAGTCTGGCCGGACTCATTTGTAGGTGTACCAGAATTACCAGCCAGTTCCTCCAATTTCCAAAGTTTCACAAAACCCCTTGGATTTCAGGCTAAGTCCGATCAGACTCATGCTGAAATTTCACCTATAAATAGAAGGGTTGTCAAAGCCATTTACAAGAACAAAATTTCACCCCTTTCACCAAGAAACTCACGGCCTAAACTGGTTCCACTCCCCCCGAGCCCCGGTTTTACCTCATTTTGCATGAAAACCTCGTATTTCGATCAAATACGACCCTCGCCACCTCAAAACACCATTACAAACAGCTTTTCGTATCCCGTATACATCCCCTGAGCCAAAGGAGTCGACCCTAGCCATAGGTATAACTCCCTCTCCCTAATCTCTCGTTTCGTCTCGGTTTACGCGCCAGTCGCTACAACTGTTTCGGACGAACATCGTTGAAATGTAGACGCCTCCGTCTAACGGGGTCCGATATGTTTTAGCCCCTAGATCCTCTTCTCTTCCCGTAAGAGAAGTAATCTCGGGTTAAAACGGCATTTCGGCCCCGTTCCGTTTAAATTTCTGTCATTTACAATTTTGGATCGATCGATCCGTCGATCGCCGTTTAAATTTCTGTCATTTACAATTCCGGATCGATCGATCCATCGATCGTCATTTAAATTTCTGTCATTTACAATTCCAGACCGTTTGATCCGTAGAACGTCATTTACATTTCATGCAACTTTACAACTCCGAGCCATTTTGGCTCGTCGATCGTACTTTCCAATTCCGGATCGTTTGATTCCGTTGATACCGCACTTTAAATACTATCATTTACAAAGTCCAACCCGTTTGGATCGTGATAGTATTTACTTTTCAAAGTCCGAGTCGCAACCCGATTCGTTGATTGCATGCCATTTAATACGTTTTTTCCCGTAAAAATCGTTAACAATGTAATGCCCGGTTCAAAATCGGAGTTCGACCTTCAAACTCTCTTTCAAAATGCGCGAAATGACGTTTGACATCCAAACGCTCATCTTCAAACTTAAAAGCCGCCATTTGACACTCAAAACCATTTAATACGTTTTTTCCCGTAAAAATCGTTAACAATGTAATGCCCGGTTCAAAACCGGAGTTCGACCTTCGAACTCTCTTTCCAAATGCGCGAAATGACGTTTGGCATCCAAACGCTCATCTTCAAACTCAAAATCCGACGTTTGACATTCAAACGCTCTTTTCTTAAAAGTCAACATTTGACACTTAAGATAAACAGTTGAAATCAGCATTCGCGCCACTTTTCCTAAAACTTAAAAACCGACGTTTGTCATTCAAACACTCGTCTTTTCAAATAAGATCACCTAAATCAACGTTTGACATTCAAACCAAGAAATTCCAGGTTCAGACGCCTCACAATAGTCTCCATTAAGGTATAGGTACCTCGCAATGGTCTCATTCAGGTTTAGATGCCTCCCAACAGTCTCGCTCAGGTCAAGGTCCCCACGTGCGGCTCCTTTCACCTACGAACTAAGATCGGCTTGATTCCCGCTCGGGATACGTAGGAATCCTTTCACTAAGGGTCCAGCCAGCTGACCGCCCAGGTCTCTTTCAAAGTAAGGCATCCCGATATGGATCCTTATCTTTTTTCAACGACCCCACTTCCTTCGGAAGAGACGTCGCTGAGGGGCTAACTGTAAGTACCCAAATCTGGATCGTCAAAATCCGTCAGAAGTTAACCAGAATCCGTTAACTGGCCCGCTCCAGGTTAACCGGAACCCATTAAGCTCCCCTTTGCCAAGCCAACGAGACGTCCCGGGACTGCCCCGTGCATCCCGACGTCCAAGCGTACTTAACACACGTCATCGCACGTAAAAGTATGGCTTTCCCTGAAAAATGCACTTTCTGGCACTTTCCGGAGGCGTTTCGGACATTTTTCGGACTGTTATTTTAAAAAGGGACAAAACCGGGACCCGAGCACGAACTCCCACAAGGCCTGGTGAGTCATGGGACACTTGGCACGCATGCCACCTCCCTCTAGTCACCTTTCAATCAAAAATCAAGGAGAAAAGACTAAAATACCCCTGGTATGCAATCCAAGTCTGGCCGGACTCATTTGTAGGCGTACCAGAATTACCAGCCAGTCCCTCCAATTTCCAAAGTTTCACAAAACCCCTTGGATTTCAGGCTAAGTCCGATCGGACTCATGCTGAAATTTCACCTATAAATAGAAGGGCTGTTAAAGCCATTTACAAGAACAAAATTTCACCCCTTTCACCAAGAAACTCACGGCCTAAACTGGTTCCACTCCCCCCAAGCCCCGGTTTTACTTCGTTTTGCGTGAAAACCTCGTATTTCGATCAAATACGACCCTCGCCACCTCAAAACACCATTCCAAACCGCTTTTCGTATCCCGTATACATCCCCTGAGCCAAAGGAGTCGACCCTAGCCATAGGTATAACTCCCTCTCCCTAATCTCTCGTTTCGTCTCGGTTTACGCGCCAGTCGCTACAACCGTTTCGGACGAACATCGTTGAAATGTAGACGCCTCCGTTTAACGGGGTCCGATACGTTTTAGCCCCTAGATCCTCTTCTCTTCCCGTAAGAGAAGTAATCTCGGGTTAAAACGACATTTCGGCCCCGTTCCGTTTAAATTTCTGTCATTTACAATTCCGGATCGATCGATCCGTCGATCGCCGTTTAAATTTCTGTCATTTACAATTCCGGATCGATCGATCCGTCGATCGTCATTTAAATTTCTGTCATTTACAATTCCGGACCGTTTGATCCGTAGAACGTCATTTACATTTCATGCAACTTTACAACTCCGAGCCGTTTTGGCTCGTCGATCGTACTTTCCAATTCCGGATCGTTTGATTCCATTGATACCGCACTTTAAATACTGTCATTTACAAAGTCCGACCCGTTTGGATCGTGATAGTATTTACTTTTCAAAGTCCGAGTCGCAACCCGATTCGTTGATTGCATGCCATTTAATACGTTTTTTCCCGTAAAAATCGTTAACAATGTAATGCCCGGTTCAAAATCGGAGTTCGACCTTCAAACTCTCTTTCAAAATGCGCGAAATGACGTTTGGCATCCATAAGCTCATCTTCAAACTTAAAAGCCGCCATTTGACACTCAAAACCTTTTAATACATTTTTTCCCGTAAAAATTGTTAACAATGTAATGCCCGGTTCAAAACCGGAGTTCGACCTTCGAACTCTCTTTCAAAATGCGCGAAATGACATTTGGCATCCAAACGCTCATCTTCAAACTCAAAATCCGACGTTTGACATTCAAACGCTCTTTTCTTAAAAGTCAACATTTGACACTTAAGATAAACAGTTGAAATCAGCATTCGCGCCACTTTTCCTAAAACTTAAAAACCGACGTTTGTAATTCAAACACTCGTCTTTTCAAATAAGATCACCTAAATCAACGTTTGACATTCAAACCAAGATTAAGCTTGTCATTCAAGCCTCCATTTCAAAATGCAAACACACACACACACGCACACGTTTTCGAGAAAGGTAGAAAGACTCGTCATACGAGGCGTTTCGGGTGATCTCGTAATACTCTTCCCGAAACGTAAAGTGACCTCCGAACCTAACAATCTCTGGTACCAAATAGTTTTTTACTCGTTTTTGCTACCAATAAAAATGACCCCCGTTTTCAAAGCCTTTTCCTAAATTTTTGCTACCAATAAAAACGACACCTTTCTCAACCAATAGCCGTTTCTCAACGTTTGGCCTCAAAATACAAAAACCGCGTGGCGACTCCTCTTCCTTCCCGAAAAGCGAGGTCTCAGACACCAACACTCCGCGAAAGACAACCGCCTTTCGCCATCGCGCGAAATCCGGGTAATTTCACTTGGTAACCAAATCACTGTCCGTGCCAGCAAACCTGCACGTTTTACATTAGGAAAGGGGTTGTTCAAATTTTCTATAATCGAATAACAAGTGCTCAATTGCGGGTCCTTTGATTTGGGAAATGATACGCTTTTCCCCTTTGGTAATCTCTTGATATCGCCACAAGTATCTCTGAATCTTGTTTTTGCCATACCAGATACAGAGAACATGAGAGTCGGCTGCATAAGTAGTAAATACATCATGTAATCAGAAAGGATCTTAGAAAAATAACGACTATCCGGGTGCTCATGATCTTTATCCTTAGCCGGAGACCATCTCGGCTAGTAGTTTGTTCGTGGTTTCAGGTCTAACGAGCCGGAGGACAACCTATTGCTGGACGAAGGTTGATACGAACGATTCCTGCATCATCAACCCCCAATCTTATATTGCTATGGAGGGTGAGGAGAAATGAGGCAGTGCTATTGCCTGAACTTGTAGACATTGCTGGATAATTGAGTTTTGGTTTAATCTAAGTGCTTGATTAGGAGTAATGGATTACTGTTTTAGTCAAGCAAGTGTGATGTTATTCTTCTACAATAAATTTGAATCAATATAGAGCTGTCGAATTTGTTCAATTTAAGTGCTTGATTAGGAATGATAAATTTCCTGTTAATTTCAATCTTGGCAGTCAGATTGATTCGGAATGAAACCACCAACTAACCTTGGAGAAAGCACAACCGTCAAGATAAAAATGAACGGATAAGATGACTCACCCACATCAGACTTTTATTCAAGAATTAGTAAAGAACATAGTTTATAATCATAACGACTTTGTAGTAGCAGCAAGTAGTATAGGAAAGAACATTGCTTATATTACTTAAAGGAAATATGCAGATTCCTATAACACCCTGCAGATAAAGATAAGGACTGAACTACGATCATTATCCGCGACCAATGCCAACTTTTATCAAATTTAAAGATAATATTTAAGCTAAGAAGAAGGCTGGGGTGGCTGTTGGTGAACTCCAATTTGTTGATTCTCATTCACATCAGGGATCTCTTTAAGTTGTTCCTGAGCAATCTGCCCAAGCATTTTTGCAGCCAATGGAAGCCCAGAACACTTTATCAAAATTCTGTCTTTGAGGTCCTTCAAGTATTGAGGCAATTCATTCTCATCTTTCCCAACTGCATCCTTGAAAATTTCCCAGCAGCTTTCTGTGTCAGAAAGTGGTTCCAGGAAATTCAAATTCTTCTCACTCACCATTTTCTTGGCTATTTCTTCATATCTACTCGTTACAATGACTGTTCCTCCCCATCCTTTTGGCAGACCATATGCAAGTTTCTCACCCCAATTCACATTCAAATATGAATCGTAAGCCAAATTCTCATAGAAATTCTCATTCTTTGAAGCATCATCGAGCACAATTAAGTACCTCTTTCCAATCAGCAGCAAATGAAGAGCAGAAGTAAGGCCAGCAAGATCTGAATTATTCATTATCTCCTCTTCAACTCCGAGGCACCTAAGAATCCTTTTCACAGTCTCTTTTCTGTTGTCACTTTCTTCATTATGCTGTTTTGATAAACAAACCCAAATTCTTGGGAGGAAGTGTTTCTTCACTTTTGGCTGGTTAAATATAAACTGACAAAGTGTTGTCTTCCCTACCCCCACCATACCCACAACCCCAATTGCCTTGAACTTCTCACTATCGGAATCACTCGGGAGAATTTTCCTCTCCAAAGACTTGATTTTGAGATCAAATCCGCGAACCTTGCTAGGGGGTTCCCTAGAACTCCACCTACAAGTTTCTGAACTGACTGGCAAGCTGGGTACAACATTCACTGAATGATCTGCAGCAACTTCGCTCTGATCACCTTCTTTGAACTCAATCTTGATCTTTCTTAACCTTCTACTAAGATCATTATAAGCTTTTGCTTGTGACACAAAAGCTAAGGGACTATGCTTCTTTGCGATGAGCTGCCATTGGCTTAGTTCATTGTTGAGGTAGTAGATCTTTTCCTTTTTTCGTGCTGATCCTAAAGGAAAATGTGTTGTATCATCTAGAAAAGCCCTTAACTTCATGAACTGTGGTTGGAGGGGAACTAATTTGGCTAGTAGGTTGTGGTCACGTGCCCCCATTTCTTCAATATCTTCGGTGAGTTTCTTAAGTAGATAGTTTTCTATCTCCTCAGCCATTTTGAACTCACCAAAGATTAGCAACTGAGGTTGTCAAGAAAAAGGGTTAGATGGTGAAGATAAAGATTTCTAGGTTTTCATGAACTTACAAAGCTTTCTACTGAAAACTGAAACATGGCCAACTCATTTTCTAATGAATAACACAAGATGATGTAGCTTTTATCATGAAATACCTTACATTAAAGCCCAATGGTTCATTTTTAAATGATGCTTATCTATAGTATAAATTAGAGCGGTCTTCTACTATAGCATGAACAGTGCCAACGGCGGAAATTTCCATTTTGCCCTCACTATTTTGTTCCTTTCCCATTTTGTCCTTAAAAAAAAAAAAAAAAAAAAAACAAACGTGGCCTTGGACACGGGCTTAGGCTAGTTCATTTATATTAGACAATGTGCAATGCAAACTGAATTAGGGGTTAAAAAAAAAGTTAGTTAACTGAATGGCTACATTGGAGAACTGAAATTTAGAGGGATTAAAGTGAAAACTGAAAAAATTGTGTTCACTGAAAACTGAAAAAAGCTTTTTTTTTCTTGAATTCTGTTGGCCACGTTTTGCAATAGGATTGGTCCATGGGATTTTCAGTTTTCCTTTTTATTCCAAATTATTTGAGTTGAATTATCACCAAGCAAATTAATTTTTTTTTCACCAAAATTCATAATTTTTTTTCTCTATAAATAGATGCAAGTTTCATTTGATTTGGACACCGAAAAAAACCCTCTTTTCTCAATTATCCTTCTTCATTTTTAACCCGTATTTAAAAAATTTCATCATCTTTTCAGTGAAATGGATTCAAATAATAACCATTTCAACTCTCGTATTTATTTTATTACAATTACAAAAAATTAATTAAGTGTGAAGTATTTTTTAATTATAAATAATAATAATTATTATTATTTTACTAACCATAAAAATAAAATAAAGAATATAAATAAAATAAGAGTAGTGGGGTATAGAATGATGAGTTGGGAGGAGATGAATTTAATTTTAAACCTTGCATTGTGGAGGGATTTAATGAATAGTTAGTTGAATTATTAGATGAATCAGAGAGAAGATGAAGTGGAGTGATAAAGTGGGATTGCATTTATTTTTGCATTGTACATGTACATGGTCTTATATACAGTATAAAGCCAATGGAAATGGAATAAAGTTGATGAGACATCTAGATAAAGCCAACACCATCTTTATTCAATCATATAGGCCTATGTAAAAAATTAAGTATTTATGAAATTACTTTTCAACCATGTAGATAATAATTAAATTACTCACTAAATCCTACCCACCACAAAACATAGCATCTCCCTGTCTTCTTCCTCCCTCTTCCATTTTCATATCCTTTCAACAACAACAATGGCCTTTGATATTAATGTTGAGAATTGCAGAAGGGCGAAATGTAGGTGGTGCTTCATTGGTGAGTGGCTATTTTTATTTGATTGCCATATTTGTTCAGATTGTATGGGTGGGCAGAGTAGGGTGGTGACTAGGGTTGGATGGTTGTGATTAGGATAAATGGGCCCATTGATTAAAAATATAAAATACATTTCATTTTAGGTCTGCCTAATTTCAAATGTGACAAAAGGAGTATGTGATTAAATTGTTAATAACAGTGGAATGATTAGAGATATGTTAACTTTCTTAAATTACAATATTTTTTTTTATCACAAATGATATGTTAGGATTGGTAGGAAAATAAGTTACGAGTGAATTGGCCATTAAACTATTTTTCAGAAATTCTTTTAAAAATATTTTTAAAATAATTTGTCAAGCAATAACTTGTAAGAGCAGCAAATTTCTCTCAATGCCCAAATTCTTTTATATGGAGAAAAGAGTTGTTTAAATAATTTTCTAATGAATAAAGCCCGATGGTTCATTTTTTAAATGATGTTTATTCATTTATTTATATATAAAGCCAATGGAAATGGAATAAAGTTGATGATTATGTCGACATCTAGATAAACTTGTACTCCCTCCGTCCCACATTACCTTACCCATTTTGCTATTTTGAGCGTCCCACTTTAAAGTCACACTTTCCTAAAAAGGAATTTTTTTAAATACTTCTTTACATACTCACAACAACTATCCACTTACTATTCTCTACCCTACTTTCTCTCTCCTACCCACTCACAACTCCTACTTTAATAACATTATATATATTCACTCCTTAAGCATGTTAGGTCAAGCATGTTAGGTCAAGCACTTTCACAGAGGAAAGGAAAGGAGTGCTTTTGCTTTTTCTTTTTCTTTTATAGTGGATTCTCTTTTACTTTTATGGGTTAGATTCTTTATGATCACTAACCTCCCTTTCTCTTTGCATTACTTTATAACCATCCCCTACACAATCAAGTTTACTAATTTTCAAATTGAAGGGGAATTCAAATTTAAGATACTGTTTTTCTTCTTAAAAAGCTCTAATTTAGCCATTTGAGTCCTTAAATTAATTTTTTGGGGGTTAAATTTTCAAGCAAGAGCCTTAATAATAGAGCTTGCTTTTACGATGAAATAGTCTGACAAAGAATACCATTCCTGTCAGATACAAGTATATATTCCCTCTTTAAAATTTCAAAATGTTTCATGGACTCCCGCATCTGGGGCTATATCTCTTTTATGAACAATTCAATCGTATATCACATTCACAGCTGGCTGGCCTTAATTAATAATGTCATTTTCATCATTAGATTAGACGACTTGGTACATTATGATTTACAATACTGCTGATGTTATTACCGGTGAAAATATGATATATCGTGTCTCTTTTTTTCTTCTTCTTTTTTTATTGCTAATCTTCTCTATTTAATATTACCCCAATGTCTATTCATTTTCTTAGGAAAATAAGCTATGAGTGACATGCCATTAAACTATTTTTCAAAAATTTTTTTAAAAGTCTTTCAAAATAATTTGTCGAGCAATAACTTGTAGGAGCAACAAATTTCTCTCACTGCCCAAATTCTTTTATATGTGATGGAAACACAATAAAATATATAAAAAAAATTGTATGATTCAAGGGTGTGATCGATGATAGAGCCCAAACGGTCACACATAATTAAACAAAACAAAGAAAGAAACAATTGATTTGGAAACTGATTTGGAGTGATTAATATTATTAAATAACTTCTAGATCCACTACTAAGTTGGGTTTGTGAAGAGTATGCATAAATCCTTCCTATACCCTTCGCCCCTAAATAAATATCGGAAAAAAGTTTTAAACTTGCTGTAATTGATTAAAAATGAAATTTGAAAAAGAAAATGTCATCTCTCATTTAGACACTCTTCTTGTTCAGTAGTTATCATCTTTCTCGGATTCTTGACGACGGATTTTTAAATGATGACACGGACTGACTAGCCAACGGGATCGGGGCAGTATGATTGACCCATTCCGGCAAGTTGGAAGAGGCTATGGGATCGGGCGGTATGATTGATCCCATTCCGGCCAAGTTGGAAGAGGTTGTGGGATCGGAAGCGGTATGATTGACCCCATTCCGGCAACTTGGAAGAGCGGTATGACACGGATTTGCTAGCCAATGGGAATGGGATAAAGTTGAGTATGTGGACATCTTTATCATTGAGCTTATCACGGTGACCTTAGTAATTTTATTATCATTGAGCTTATTCAATCTTGTTCGATAGTTATCATCTTTCTCGGTGATTGATTCTTTGGCAATGATTTTTAAATGATGACACGGACTGCTAGCCAATGGGAATGGGATAAACTTGTGTTTAATTAAAAACAAATTTGAAAAAGAAAATGTCATCTCTCATTTAGACACTCTTCTTGTTCAGTAGTTATCATCTTTTTCAGTAATTGATTCTTGACAGCTAGATTTTTTTAAAGTTGTGTTTAATTAAAAACAAATTTGAAAAAGAAAATGTCATCTCTTATTTAGACACGGCTGCTGGCCAATGGAAAGGAATAAAGTTGAGTATGTCGACATAAAGCCAACACCATCTTTAATTTATCATTGAGCTTATTCAATCATCTGTTTTTTGTTTTTCAGTGATTGATTCTTGACAGCCAGATTTTTTAAATGATGTCTATTCATTTATAGTATATATAAAGCCAATGGAAATGGAATAAAGCCAATGGGAATGGGATAAAGTTGAGTATGTGGACATCTTTATTCATTTATAGTACATTTTTTTTTCAAGTATCTTTGGTCAATGGGAATGGAATAAAGCCAAATGGAATTTATGTATTTATAGCTACGCTTTAGTGTCAATTATGTTCTATATATATTTCCTGATTTAATTTTTGGTTCCATATAAAGCCAATGGGAATGGGATAAAGTTGAGTATGTGGACATCTTTATCATTGAGCTTATTCAATCCTGTAAAACAGCTGGCCTTAGTAATGTTATTTTCTTCATTAGATTAGACGACTTTTTGGTACATTATTATGATTTACAATACTGATGTTATTACTGGTGAAAATATGATATATCGTGTCTCTTTTTTTTTTCCTTCTTATTTTATTGCTTATCTTCTCTATTTACAACAACAACAACATTACCCCAATGTCTATTCATTTTCTTAGGAAAATAAGCTATGAGTGAACAGGCCATTAAACTACTTTTTCAAAAATATTTTAAAAGTCTTTCAAAATAATTTGTCGAGCAATAACTTGTAGGAGCAACAAATTTCTCTCACTGCCCAAATTCTTTTATATGTGATGGAAACACAATAAAATTAAAAAGATTATATGATTCAAGGGTGTGATCGATGATAGAGCCCAAACGGTCACACATAATTAAACAAAACAAAGAAAGAAACAATTGATTTGGAAACTGATTTGGAGTGATTAATATTATTAAATAACTTCTAGTTCCGCTACTAAGTTTGTTTGTGAAAAGTATGCATAAATCCTTCCTATCCCCTCCGTCCCTAAATAAATATCGATTTTTTTTAAAACTTGTGTTTAATTAAAAACAAATTTGAAAAAGAAAATGTCATCTCTCATTTAGACACTCTTCTTTTGTTCAGTAGTTATCATCTTTCTCAGTGATTGATTCTTTTGACAGCTAGATTTTTTTAAGTTGTGTTTAATTAAAAACAAATTTGAAAAAGAAAATGTCATCTCTCATTTAGACACGGACTGCTGGCCAATGGGAAAGGAATAAAGTTGAGTATGTCGACATCTAGATAAAGCCAACACCATCTTTAATTTATCATTGAGCTTATTCAATCATCTTTTTTTTTTTTTTTTTTTTTTTCAGTGATTGATTCTTGACAGCCAAATTTTTTAAATAATGTCTATTCATTTATAGTATATATAAAGCCAATGGGAATGGAATAAAGCCAATGGGAATGGGATAAAGTTGAGTATGTGGACATCTTTATTCATTTATAGTACATAATTTTTTTTTTCAGTATCTTTGGTCAATGGGAATGGAATAAAGCCAAATGGAATTTATGTATTTATAGCTACGTTTTAGAGTCAATTATGTTCTATATATATTTCCTGATTTAATTTTTGGTTCCATATAAAGCCAATGGGAATGGCATAAAGCGAATGGGAATGGGATAAAGTTGAGTATGTGGACATCTTTATCATTGAGCTTATTCAATCATGTAAAACAGTTGGCCTTAGTAATGTTATTTTCATCATTAGATTAGACGACTTTTTGGTACATTATTATGATTTACAATACTGATGTTATTACCGGTGAAAATATGACGTGTCTCTTTTTTTTTCCCTTCTTTTTTCATTGCTAGTCTTCTCTATTTACAACAACAACGACATTATCCCAATGTCGCAAACGCTTCCACATATGGTTGGGTAAGAAATGTACGATATACACAGCCTTGCCCCGTTAAAACACAAAGAGACTGTTTTCGGATGACCCATGATGAAAATTGCATGGACTGACCGATGTTTTTTAACAAAGAAGCGCATAAAGTTTAATAAGCAATTTTGTTTTATTCCATCATATTTCAAGCAAAAAAAATAATGACTATTTGACTCTATCGAAGAAAAATAATCTTCTCTATATAGATTATGTGCGTTTACAGATTAAACATTAAACAGAACGAAAAGCCCTTGAGACACTTAACAGTTATACAAATACGTTGGGTGACCAATGTTTGTCAAGACCAAAAAAGTACGGTAAATATGAAAGAAAAACATAAATGAAATGAGTACACATAGAACATGATGTTTTGCAAAATAAAAATGAGTAAATCTGGTAAATATAAATGAAAAACCTACTCATATACCACAAGAATGCAGTTCCTGCCTTTGGTAGTTCATGCAGCTGTAATCCAGTCAATGTGCAGTTGTTCTTGTACTTGGTTTAAACATAGTTTCCAGGTTACCCCACTCAATGTGCCCTCAATGATTTTCAGCATGCTAAAGTAGCATGTTACCTAGAGCCGCCATGAACAAATTTGGTTGGACGATTCATGTCTAGAAAAAGGCATTGCCTAAATGATCTAAAAGCCATAAGTGAGATAGGAAGACAAATTTGATTATATCTGATGTGTTCATAGGTCGACCAGTTATGTCATGGATATAGCTACGAATACTATTTAGTTAAAAAAACTAAATAGTAAAGCATAGCCCTTAAAGGGACAAATGTGTGTTTGGACTTGGTTTGATAAAAATTGGTATGAGGTATAACCAGTCAATGTTGAACTTGTAGTGGTTGTTGTTGTTATGTTATGCCATTCCTAACGGGTGCTTAATTTAAAGTTGCCTCGTACATGCATGCTCGTTGATCACATGTCATATTTTCTATTTAACTAGAAGCTTCAGAAGGAACCAGGAATCTGGTCAAAAACATTATCTGTATTACTTTGGTGATAGCTACACAGTAGTATGTAATCCCTTCCGATCAAAATAGCTTTAGGCACCATGGTCTGTGCAGGAAAAGTTATGTACGATTACAGATTAAACAGAACGAAAAAGCTCTTGAGACATAAAACAGATTTACAAGTTTGTTGGGCGACCAATATTTGCCAGGGCCAAGAAAGTACCGTATAAGAAAGAAATGAAATGAGCACACATGGAACATGAAGTGTTGCCAAAGAGAAATGAGAAAATCTTGTAAATATAAATGAAAAACCTATGCATATACCTCAAGAATGCAATTGCAGCCTTTGGTAGTTGTTGTCAGCTTGTAAAAAACTCATCTTCAACCAGCTACACTGGGGGGGTCGCAGTTCGGGCATCCCGTGACAATGGGATGTTCTACAGATGGAAATGAGCCCAGATTTAAACATAGTTTTGGTAGTTCCTGCAGCTGCAACGACTTCACCCCAGTCAATGTGCAGTTGGTTCCTGTGCTTGATTTAAACATAGTTTCCAGGTTACCACAATGTTGGACACTCAGAGTTTGCAGAGAGGGAAATGTGCCCTCAATGCTCTTCAGCATTGATAGTTCCGACAAATGTAACATTTCTAGCTTGGGCATTGACATGTCCAAGCTAGATAGTTTGCAGAACAACGTCTCTATTTTATCGCAGAACTGAATATGAAGAGCTCTGAGGCTCTGTGGTAAAAAGGATGAGTGAAAGACAACCGTGAGCTCAGGACAGCAATCAAGATACATACTCTCTAGATTTTGGAACATTGGTTGCATGAGACTCTGATTGGAGATAGTCCTCAATTTGACAGCATTTGAAATACCTAAAACCTCCAAACTGTCAATCAATTTCACATCATCCTCCTCCATCTCATCTCGTTGAAAAACACTCTCCATTTCGGTACAGCGATCAAACCAACAACCTTTCAGCTCTTTGAGGTTGGAGGCACCCAAGTCGGCTAACCAGCTTCCAAAATTATTGTCAACTAGTAGTAGACAGTGAGCATGTCTGAGAATATCTGATATACCTGTGGGGCAGCGTTGAAATCCACGGATCTCCAACAGTCGCTCTTCTCTAAACCGGAAAAATTGGCTTGACCGGAAGCAAGTACCTTGAAAAGCAAATTCATGACGTCCTGTAGGATGTACGGAGAAATGGAACTTTCTGAATTCCGTGTCCCACAATGTCGGTTTTTCCTTTAGAAGATAAAGAAACTGGGCTCCGCTTGCAGATGCTGAAGGTCTGGATAGTGCCTCAACTGGCAAATTGGATATCCACCACCGATGCTCATTCAGTGCTGAGCAACTTGTCTCACCGACGTCAACTCCTTGATCAGCCTTCGTGTTTGGCAAGTCAAGCTGCTCAATATGGGTCCACTTTGAAAGCCCATAAGGAAGTTCTGGGGAAGTACCTCGCAGAACAGCAAGTATTAATGCGACATCCAGAAACTCTGTTAAGCCTGAACAATCTCTTAGGATGAGTTTATAAAGCTTGCTACATCTATCAAGGGATGGTAAGTCTTTGATCGCAGTTCCAGAAAGATCAAGGACCTCCAGATTTGTAAGTTCGACTAGTTCAGGAACTGTCTTAAGCAGAGAACAATGGCCAAGTAAAAGCTGATTAAGATTGGAAAGATTTGAGAGAGAGGGTAACCCTTCAAGTCTAGTCTTAGACAAGTTAACAATTTGAAGGTGATTCAAATGACTCAAGAACTCGGCTCTGGATTCTCTCAAAGCTGGAACGCCGCTTAAATTCAGCTCCTTGAGTTTCTGAAGTAGACACATTTGCTGAAAGAATTCATCATCCAATTCGTCCAAAGATGTACATCTAGAAAGATCAAGCACCTCCAACTTTTTGAAGGAAGTCAGGCTTGGTAGCTTCTTCAAGTTTGAACAATGTGAAAGCAAGAGCTGGCGAAGCTCACAAAGATTGGAGAGAGATGGCAAAGTTTTTATGCTTGTTCCAGAAAGGTTGAGATATTGCAGGTTTCCAAGATTTGTAAAGAATGTTTCCATAATTTTAGTCAGGCTAAGAGTACCTGAAACATCTAGGACCTCAAGGCGCTTGAGTGTCTCTATGTAAGAAAGTTCACTTAGATGAGAGCAACCTTTTAAATAGAGATGAAGGGGATCAGCAATGGATGACGGTAACTGCTCAATGCTAGTGCCAGATAGATCAAGAACATCAAGGGAAACAAGTTTCCCTAACGACAAGTTGTGGAAACTTCTGAACTTCAAAGCACTTGAAAGATCAAGAACTTGAAGACTGGTCAACGGGTCAAGTCCACGCAGTCTGTTTATGTTTTCACAACCACTTAGAATCAAATGAGTAAGTGTTCCAAGATTCCGAAAGAATGGTGGGATTGGAATTTGGGTTTGGGAAAGATTGAGCATTTTCAGTTGACTATTTTTTGAGAAGGATGTATCAACGATTGTGGTAAGAGATGTTGCACCAGAAAGATCAAGTGCAATGAGTTTCGTCATATCCTTAAGAGACTCTAGTTTTGTCAAGGAAGAACACCCTCTAAGGACGAGCCATAGTAAGTTATGAAGGCTATAAAGAGATGTAGGTAATGAACAAATTAGAAGCTTTGAAAGATTGAGGCTTTGGAGGTTGGTCATTTCTTTGAAAAAGTCATCAGGCAAACTCTTCAAGCTACAACCAGAAATTTCAAGGACAACTAAGCTGTGAAGCTTTACCATGAGAACAGCATTTTCCAAAAAAGTACAATCTCTGATCAGTAGCATGCTGAGGTTCTGCTTAGATGACAAGGTTGCCAGCAGTGAATGGTGTGGCTCCTTTTCCTCGAAGTTTGAAAGGAAAAGGACTTGGAGCTCCTCACTTGATTGAAGCATAATTTGTAAGAAAGCAAACGAAAAGAGGTTCCCATCTAAGAGTAGAGTTGAGAGTTTTTGCCCTGGCTCAGGACTGCATACTGTACTCATCATACCCTGTGTTTGACTGATTCTTCCAAAACCTTTCCACTTGCTATCGGACAAAGTTGCCAATCCAAGGGTAGCTATACCAAAATATCCAAGACGGTGATTGGAATCTAAAGAAGTTTGCTTCCCCTCTTGTTTTATGCCACAAATGTCGACAAGCAAATCAAGATTTCCTTCATCCACACAAACATTACCACCATCGAGGCTTTTCAGCAAGTGACAATCTATAAGCTCCATGAGAACACGATGTCCTTCATCGTAAGCCTTCTCAATAAGATCAATTCTACCTAGATAGCCTTCCAGCATCCAGTAAGCTATCAACTCATTGCAATGCATGCTTCCATTGTCAAGGAAATAGTGCTTGCCCTTCAAACAAAAGTCAATTAGTACCTTGGACGGCAGCAAGCAGTAACCACTGCTTAGTAACTGTGCTATGTCGTAGCGTTTATTCTCAGATGCTTCCTCCGCATTTTTCAGCATCTGCACACGAGAATCGCTGTCTTTAGAGCAATTCAAGGCTTTAGCAAGCAAGACAAGTTCAATTGGCAGTCTTTTTTTCCTTTGAATAAGAGCTTCAGCTAACTCTTTAACCTTAGGGTTGACTAGAACACTTGTTCCAACCCTCTCTTGCAATAAAGAAAATGACTCAACCTCAGTCAAGGGCAGCAACTCAATCACTCTTGTCATTGTGGGACCTCCAGGAGAATCAGTGCTAATTGTCTGCCTTCTGGTGATCAGGACTTTATCAGAACTACTAAGGTTAAGTTCTGATACAATTTGGCTGTCATCCATTTCAGCTCCATCAGCAACGTCTACTATTACAATGTACTTCTTTCTAACCCCGCTAGATGTCACCTGCTCCTGGCTTCCCTCTTCGTGTGGGTCCTCGATTGCATCGTCAACCTCGCACTCCTCAGTACTAGCCAGTGGTGAAACCTGACGCGCAATACTTTCTCGAAGAGCACTCAGGTCACAAACAGGAGGCTCGCCATGTGCTTTATCAAGGTAAACCCAGAGGGTGAGATCAAACAGTCCCTCCCTAATTGCCCAGTTACTAATTTCTCTAGCCGTCCATGTTTTCCCAATTCCAGATTCTCCTTTAAGAACAATCGTTTTCACATCACAAGCCCTGAGCAGTCCATGTAAATCTGCTATCCGACTTGATATCGTGCTCGGTTCCATCACTGACACTGTGCTCGGTTCCATCACTGACACAAGATCTCACTGCATAACATTGGTACGTTATTTAGTATCATTAAAGATTTTACTACTGCATAAGTATCAGCAAATTACTACCTCCATCACAACACAAGTACTACTTTAGCTAAATGTGAAACACTACAAACTAATACACCCTCCGTCCAGAAATGATAGTCTCATTTACCATTTTTGTTTGGCCCAAAAAGATAGTCTCATTTCCGAAATTGATAGGTTAACCATTGAACACCCAAAATTACCCACCAAGAAAGAAGAGGAGAGAGAGGGAGAATGAGAGCCAACCAAGGAAGAAGAAGGTTCAACCTCGTTAAGGGTAGTGATGTAAATGAATATAGGTTGTTAAAATGCTTGAATAATCAAATGAGACTATCATTATGGAACGGACAGAGTTCTTATACAAACAATAGCTCAGTTTTTTAGAAACAGGATTATTTCTACTCCCATAAACGAAAACTAAAAACATATTTTATCCTCCCTCTGTTCCACCCAGAACAATCCAGTTCATGTAAAGTTTTGATTTGCTTACTGTGATTATAATCTGAAGTTGAATAAATTTATAATGAAGTCACTAATCTAAACGATGAGCAGATGAAAAAGAATTGAGTTATTGTATTTGCAAAAGTATCTCTCTCTCTCTCTCTCTCTCTCTCTCTCTCTCTTGTTGTGAAATTGGTGCTCCCCCGTTGCAATCAACACAAAGAAATCAACACACCCACACGTACAAGAAAGGAACAATCACACACAAGAACACAAGAGTTGTTTACCCGGTTCATTCACCAACTCGTGAACTACGTCCGGGGGCAATTGCCAAGCCAATATGTTATTAGTCTCTCTAATATGTTGCTACAATATGTTCTAGGCCGAAATTATGCTTATATAGTTATACAAGGAACCCTAAATCTAATTTAAGAAGAGTTCTAATCAAAATAGGAAACTGAATAAAAAACTGCTGCTGGCCGAAGATCTGGGCGAGCGCGGCCGCCTCAAGGCCAGCGCGGCCGCCCTCAACAGCCGAAGCTTATACACCCTCGTTGAACCTCCAGCGCGGTCGCCCTCCACCACGAGCGCGGCCGCTCTCAACGACAGAAGATCCCGACGAGTTTTTCCTCCTTCGATCTCACCACCTCCTCCGACTTAGGCTCCTCCTCTTCCTTGTAGTTTAGGATCCAATCCCAACAATCTCCCACCGGAGACTAAACCAACAAACATAAAATCACCCATTAACTCCCACCACAGAGTAAAGACCTTCGAACACATTCCCCCTCCATATTGGCTTGACACTACCTCTCCTCTCCTCAAGTACTAAGGCGAGTTGAAACCAAGCGACGTTTCAACCTCTCCGTGTTAGATCGTTCTTGCCTCCCCAAATCAGCTTCTACCTTGATTTCTCCCCGCAAGTCTAACTTCGCCTTTTCCCTCCAGACCCACCTTCCTCGCAATGCCTCCCCTTGAAACTTGGACACACCTTGTTTCTTGCATCGACTGTTCTTGGTCTGAATCCGCTCTCTGTTAGGGCCCTTGGACATCCACACCGCGTTGATCAACTTTGTGTCCTCCCCAACATACCGTTTCTTGATGTCTCCCCCTTTTACACCAACAGGCCGGTTCTTAAGCCTCTTGCTCCCACCGGAACGAATGTCGACATTGTAGGTAGAATACAACATCTTCCCCTTAACCCCATGAGCCAACACCTTAGCCCCTTTTGTGACTTCCCAAGACCCACCAATGAAAGAAACACCGTATCCTTCACTATCAAGTTGTCCCACAGAAATCACCCTCCTCCTCAAATCCGGAACATGCATCACGTCGTGTAGTTGTAAAACAGCCCCATTAGGTGTCTTCATCATTACATCCCCCTTACCTTTGATCTTCAATGGTTGACCATCACCAAGATAGAGAACCCCAAAATCTCCGGTTTTGTAACGCCTCATTGATTCCGCATCCCCACTAGCATGACAAGAAGCTCCAGAATCCAACACCCAATCTTCACCCATTGCTCCTCCCCCTAGGATTAATACATCACCACCATCATCCACCACGTGCGCACCACCACCTTTTCCCGGACAGTCATAAGCCGATGTGCCCCAATTCACCACAATTGTAGCACTTGACCTTTTTCCCCTTAGGTCCACCCCTTTTTCTCTCCACCCTAAGTGCGGCCCCATCTACGGACGATTCTCCCCTTTTCTCTTTCCTTCGCAACTCCTCTTGCGGGACGAGATCTCTAACCTCCGTATACACCAATGCCGTTTTTCGACGTACTAATCGTTGTGACGGTAACCTCCCAACTATCGGGCAATGATTTTAGAAGAAAACAAGCTAGCACTTCATCGGAGAAAGTAATATCAACACTTTTCAATTGGTCCACCATACCTTTGAAATTGCCGATATGACTTGCCCATTTGCGCCCCTCGACATCTTCGCATTCGCAAACCTCTTTATCAAATGCACCTTATTGATATTCGACGGCTTCTCATACATGTCCGACAGCGTTTGTAGCAACTCCACCGTTGTCTTGGCCTCCATAGCGTTCCGTGCAACGTCGTCGGTTAGGGCACTCCTTACCGCTCCTAACGCCTTCCGATCCAACACCTCCCATTCTCCTTGTGACATGTCTTCGGGCTTCTCCTTCAAGGGCTTATGAAGATCCTTACAATAAAGGTAGTCTTCAATCCTTGTTTTCCAAAACGTAAAATTCACACCGCTGAATTTCTCGATTTGGGTCTTCATCTTGACTGCTTCACCAAAATCCCCAAGAACGCGATTTAAGATTAATCAACTAATGAAAGAATTTTGAATCCTCCGAACCAAAGCTCTGATACCAGTTGTTGTGAAATTGGTGCTCCCCCGTTGCAATCAACACAAAGAAATCAACACACCCACACGTACAAGAAAGGAACAATCACACACAAGAACACAAGAGTTGTTTACCCGGTTCATTCACCAACTCGTGAACTACGTCCGGGGGCAATTGCCAAGCCAATATGTTATTAGTCTCTCTAATATGTTGCTACAATATGTTCTAGGCCGAAATTATGCTTATATAGTTATACAAGGAACCCTAAATCTAATTTAAGAAGAGTTCTAATCAAAATAGGAAATTGAATAAAAAACTGCTGCTGAAGATCCTGGGCGAAGCGCGGCCGCCCTCAAGGCCAGCGCGGCCGCCCTCAACAGCCGAAGCTTATACACCCTCGTTGAACCTCCAGCGCGGTCGCCCTCCACCACGAGCGCGGCCGCTCTCAACGACAGAAGATCCCGACGAGTTTTTCCTCCTTCGATCTCACCACCTCCTCCGACTTAGGCTCCTCCTCTTCCTTGTAGTTTAGGATCCAATCCCAACATCTCTCTCTCTCTCTCTCTCTCTCTCTCTCTCTCTCTCTCTCTCTATTTCACCTTTTCCTTTTTCTATTCAAATCACATTGAGTTATTGTATTTACAAGGATGGCACCACAAATTAAGAATCATAACTAATGCAAAAAATTAAAACTTTCAGCAATTTACAATTAAGGGTGTGTTTGACTACTCCAATTCCAAACCTTGGATTTGGAATTGGAAAAATTAAATAATTTCTACCAACTTCAAACTGCTCCAAATCCAAAGTCTTAAAATCATGTTTCCAAACACGCCCTGATATAGTTAATTCTTCAAAAAAGAACAAAAAAATCAAAGAGAAGAGAAGAGAGGGAACCTGAAATTCTATATGGAAGAATGGCTTCTCTTTCACGGAGCTAAACAAGCATCAGATGGTCAATGGCCAGGAAGAGTGTCTCCACCTAGAGAATTGTTATATAGGCCGTAAAATTGTTGAGTAAACCGTATCATTAAATTTACCCTCCAATAATTGAAACAAATCCCTTCCTTTTCCTTTATATCCCTTATCTCATTTATTTCTTATCTCTCACCCACCCACCTCTATCCACACCCACACCCATCAATATATCCGGCCCATAAAACCTTACCCATTTTGATATCTTGGGCGTCTCACTTTAAAGTCACATTTTTCTAAAAATGAAATTTTTTAATACTTCTTTATTCATGGAACCCACTAATCATACTCACAACAACTATCCACTTACTATTCTCTACCCCACTTTCTCTCTCCTACCCACTCACAACTCCTACTTTAATAACATTATATATATTCACTCCTTATTTTCCGTTCTCGACAGTAAAGTAAATGGGTAAGCTAATGTGAGACGGAGGGAGTAGGCCGTAAAATTGTTGAGTAAACCCATATCATTAAATTTACCCTCCATTAATTAAAACAAATCCATTCCTTTCCCTTTATATCTTTTATCTCATTTATTTCTTATATCTCACCCACCCACCCACCCCTATCTACACCCGTTAACCTAACATTAACTCTCTAACTCACCCACACTCATCAATCTATACTGAATTTTAGAGAGAGTGTGGGAGAAACCTGAATTTTAGAGAGAGAAAGAGAAGAAAAAGAAGAAGGGTTTCAATTTCAACTTCAATTAAGATGTCAAATATTGGAAAACAAGGTAATTTTGGTTCAATTCGTTTGAAAATTACTTCATAGGGTTTAATTCGTTCGATTAATGTTATAATTTGAGATATTTTGGGTTCAGTTTTGTTTCAAATTCTGGGTTTGTGGTGGTTCGGCCAGTACTGACCGAAATTGTAAATCTGTTCGGCCAGTAGTGTGGCCGAATTTATTGACATTTTTCAGCCACCCCCGGCCAAATTTTTTTGACTATTTTCAGCCACTCCAGACCGAACTTTTACAATATGATATTGTTGGAATATTTGGTATATGTGGTAAGGAAGTTCATAGTCCTATGACCTTGGAGCGTCATGGCTTGAACTGAATTTGGCTAAGGGGAAAAATCCGTCGGAGGCTTGCCGTGGAGGCGGCCGCGCGCAAGGGCAGGCAGCGCGCGCTTGACGTAACGAGAACTCGCCAAAAGCTGCTGGTGCTAAGCGCGGTCGCGCCAGCCTCAAGGGCGGCCGCACTCGTGACGGGTTTGTGATTTTCCTGGGCCGAATTTGAGCTGTCTTTAAGCCTCATTAAGACTCTAAAACCCTAAAATTACCACATGTATATATAATATACTTCCTCCAGCCAAATTTGGGATGAGAGATTGAAGAGAAAATTAATTCTCTTGCTTTATTTCATTGCTAAATTACTCCCTGTTCGTAGAGATTCGTTCGTGAGATTCAAGGTGACTGAGATAGGACCGCCGGTGATTACCTACCTGTGTGCTCATCTTTCTTGGTACGTAATCTGTGATCATTTTATCCTCGGAGAAATTTGCCTGTACCTGAGTTGCACCAATTGGGGGCAATATTTTCTCTTAGGACAGTCTTCCTAAGGTGACTCGATCAAATCACGATAAGTTTTCTAATCGTTTGTTTACTTGTTTCTGTTGTGTTTTCCTAATCCTGTTTCCTTGCTGTCGGTTTTGCTATTGGCTTATTGATTGGTACGGTTTTGACTTGATCAATAAATTCCCCTACTGTTGATTAAATTATTTGTTTAATCTGTGGTGCTGTAATTAATTTCCAACAGTCTAAGAGAAAATAGTTTATTGAATCATGTCTGCTGGTACCTCTAGTTCTCCCTTTAAGTCCCTAGTTGACACCTCGGATCTTAGGAGAAGTTATTTGGAAAGAATTTCAAGCGTTGATGCGAACGCATGAAGATCTCGCTCGTCAATTAAGGGCATGTACGGTATCTTTGTCATCTAAATGTCCCGCTGCGAAAGCCGATGATATCGCTAGTGTGGTTGCTTTGTTAAACGAGTGGAAGGAAGCAAGACGATGTTGTTCGAGGATGCATTACGTCGGCTTTGTCGAATGCACTCTTTGATGTCTATTGCTCTGCTACTCTCACTGCTGCGTCACTGTGGGAGTCGCTTTCCACAAAGTACAGCACTGATGACTCCGGTGTGGAAAAGTACCAAGTGGGTAAGTTCCTGAATTATCGCATGAGCGAGGGAAAGTCGGTTTCCGACCAAGTGCACGAACTCCAAATCATTTTGCAATCGCTCAAGGATGCTGACATGGGACTTCCTGATAAGTTCGCTGTCATGGCTATTATTGAGAAGTTTCCTCGATCTTGGGGGGAATTCGGTATGACCCTCAAGCATCGTACTGGAAGCTTGACACTCAATGAGCTGATGAATGCAATTGCGATTCAGGAGGTGCATAATGGTAACCAACCGAGTGTACCTGTGGAGGCTGCTGCTAATATGGTGACTGGTAAAAGCAAGTTTAAAGGAAAAGCTGTGAAAACTCACTCTAAGGATAAAGATAACCATGATAAGATTAAAGTGAAGAAAAATAACTTTAAGAAGGCAAAAGCAAAACTGAATTGCTGGAATTGTGGAGAAGGTGGACACTTTTCTAGGGACTGCCCGTCCAAGAAAGGAAAAGGACCACAAGGCTCTGCTGATGACCATCCTGTAGGTGTTAGTGCCCTAGGCCTATAGAGATAGACCTTTATGTAATGTCATTGTTCATTTATATATGAGATTGCTTCTTTGATTATTATATCTGTTTGCATGTTTAGTTATAATAATCGTGTCCCTAGTACTTATGAAGCACTAGTATGAAGTCTAATGGATAATCATATGATGATTATATGCATGGAGATGCACATTAGATTCATGGGTACTTGTTAGAGAACAAGGTACTGGACTTGACCCATTATGAGATTTATGTCATGGTCATATGTCATAATTAAATCTCATATAGTCATATCATTGATATCCTTTGACCTGAGATTATCATCGTCTTCCGCTTGATGAATATCATGTTTGATATAGTTTAACGTTATCTTTAACCGGATGACAATAAGGGCTATCATTGGCATGGTATGATTCTTGTTGGGAAGAATGATAAGTCAAGATGGAAATTGTCCCTCGTAAAGAGATGTTTGCTTGGCCACTCGTAAGTAAGATTGATGTAGTGCATGGCCATGCCCGAATGAATTAATGTGATTAATGTCATTCGATTAATCAATTTACTTGGTAACGAGAAAGCATTGAACAATATGAGTTGACGTGGACCATGACTCGTGTTCAATATAACATCATGTGAAAATGGGATTGTGATATGTTCTATGTAGGAAAATCGAACTTGATATCATACTATTTGGGTAGGCATGATGGCTTGCTAGAGTCCGCTCATGTCTTATGAGGATCGATGTGATCGGACTCATTGCCAACATAGTATGGTCCTATGGGGTCACACGCATCGAACGAATTGTCAAAAATGAAGAAAATGGGTTTTACGGGCTCGGGGACGACTCGTCCCAAGCTGAACTCAAGTCGTGCCTTATGAAGGGACGCCGGGTTCGGTGGGAGTGTCTGAGGGACGGCTCGTGCTTTGGGGCACGAGTCGTGCCCCAAAGGGATGACTCGTCCCGTGAGCTAAGCCAAGTCGTGCCTCTTGCAGGGACGCCGGGATCGATGGGGCTGCGAGAGGGGCGACTCGTGCCACTGGGGACGAGTCGTCCGTCGAGGTGGGCCCGATACGTAAATGGCCTGATTTTAGGGTTTTCGCAAAGGGCTTTTATTTGTAACGTATAAATAGTTGCCCCTGGTTGCCCTAGCCGTCATTAGAACGTTTTTGGCTTGAGAGAAACACTTAGAGTGGGAGATTTCAATTGAGAATTGAGAATCAAACACCACCAAATCCATTGTTCTTCATTGATTGAAAGGTGTTTCAATCAATTGGATCTAGCAATCCTCCTAGAAGAGTTCTAGGGTTCGTTCCGCGCGTGGATAAACATAGAGGATCTTCGTTCATCAAGATCTTTGGTTCGTGATTCCCGTTCGTTCATCAAGGATTAACAAGATCATTCAATGCGGAGTTGGGTCAAGTTTATCAAAGGCAAAAGCATTCAAGGTTGGTAATTCTATTTCATCTCTCTTAATTATTCATCTAGAACGGATTCTAGGGCTTGGGGTTTTTCGAGTTATTGCTTATTCCGCTGCGCATGGACCCTCGAAACCCTACAGTGGTATCAGAGCCTCGTTCATGATGCTTAGTTAGATAATCATGATAATTATGTAATATGATTATATGAATTTTCATGATGTGCATGATCTAGAATATGAAATTGTATGAGTTTGACTTGAGAAGTAATAGTATATATAGATATACCATGATTATGAAATTGTAATATATATGATTAATATGATTAATCTAGATTATGGGATGTCAATTTCATTGATATGATTAATGTGATTAATCTAGAATATTTGTGATGTATTACTTGGTATATTGGGGACACCAAAACCTTCCCCACGAGGCACTTCGATGGAAGTGTGGGATAATCTTGGAGCACGTGGCCGCGTACTAGTAATTGCTTGATCAAATGTAATATGTGTTGCATCATTCCATGTTCATAATTATGTTCATATAGTTTTCATGAATCAACCTTGGGATGTAATTGATAAGCATGAAAAATTGAACCTTCTTTGTAATTTGAGTTTGTTTTATGCCACCCATGTTTAAACACTTGTGAGTACACGGGTAGTTTTATGTGGGCTCGCCATAGCGAGGTGCATTAATTCTATCTTTGTATGATCAAGATGAGCAAATAGTGGTTGCTATACGTTTAACATGGTTGAACTCAATTAGGCTATCAAAACGGTTTTGGGCCTAAGGCATAAGATGAGATTGAAACATGTGACATAAGATGTCTATAATCTCATAATGATCTAAGAGTCATATATAGATATGATTGATAAATGTTATCTACCTTTTTAGTTTAATTTTGAGCAGTCGTGCCATAGCCGACTTGAAATTAAATTAAAGTTGGGTCTTAGCCTATTAAATTATATTATACATATTTGTATAAGAAGGTTATATAATTTAGTGGGAGTATTTGTGAAATACGTTAATTAACCTCTTAAATGAATTGGTACTTATATGTGTTCATATCTTGTTGCATATCTTTGTAGATCAATAGGTAAACAATAATCAAAACATGTCACTGCGATCGGTCCTTGAGAAGGACAAGTTAGAGGAGAATGGCAATAACTATGTGGATTGGATCCGCGGTTTGGGAATTGTTCTCAAACAAGAAAGGAAGTTGTACATTCTCGATGGACCCGTTCCACCGAGCCATTTGCTAATGCAACTAAAGCGGAAAGGGACCAACATAAGAAGCATATGGATGATTCTATTGATGTTGGTTGCATGATGCTTGCGACCATGTGTAAGGCTCTTCAGAAGGACCTTGTACACATGGAAGCCTATGATTTGGGAAATCATTTGAAGGAAATGTTCCGGTTGCAAGCACGTACGGAAAGGTTTGACACTATGAAGGCTCTTCATTCATGCAAGATGATTGAAGGACAACTGTTGGGCCTCATGTGTTGAAGATGAAGGGTCACCTCGAACATCTTGAGAGGCTTGGGTATCCTATCCGATTAGGCGCTATGGATATGATATTGCATTCACTCCACGAGAGTTATAATCGGTTTGTTACGAATTATAACATGAATGGGATGAATAAATCTCTGTCTGAATTGCATGGGATGCTAAAGAATGCGGAGAACAATATTACCAAGAAAACCAATCAAGTGTTGATAGTGAATAAAGGAAAGGGGTTCAAAAACAAGGTTAAAGCAAAAGTTGCTAAACCGGAGGCAAAGGTTGCCGTTCTTTGAGAAGCCTAAACCCAAATCCCAAAAGGATGCGGTGTGCTACCATTGCAAGAAAGCTGGGCATTGGAGCGTAGCTGCAAACTTTATCGGGAAGGGGCGAAGAAGAAGGGCAATGAGATTGCCATGACTTCGGTATCTATATGATAGATGTTTTACTTTCTACCTCTAGTTCTTGGGTATTAGATACCGGATGTGGATCTCACATTTGCCTAAATGTGCGGGGACTAAAGAATAGAAGGTTGCTCAAAGAGGGTGAAGTAGATCTACGGGTTGGAAATGGAGCAAGAGTTCTTTGCATTGGCCGTAGGGACTTACGAAGTCACTTTACCAAGCGGATTAATTTTAGTTTTAAATAAGCGTTATTATGTTCCGGATTTGGCGAAACATTATTTCTATTTCATGTTTAGACAAATGAGGGTTACAATTTTCTTATTGCGAATAAGAGATTTTCGATTTATTTGAATGACATGCTTTATTGTGTTGCTCATTCTTTTAATGGCCTTTATGTCTTGGCTGTTGAGAATAATGTTGATAATGTCTATCATGTTAGTAAGAAATCCAAACCAAATAATGTGAATGACACATATAAATGGCATTGCCGTCTTGGGCACATAAGCGAAACGCGTCTCTAAACTCCATAAAGATGGATATTTAGACTCATGTGATTATGAATAATATGATGTTTGCGAGTCTTGTTTATTGGGCAAGATGACTAAAGCACCTTTTACTAAGAGTAGTGAAAGGGCTAGTGATTTGTTGGCTCTTGTACATGTGATGTATGTGGACCGATGAATAGCATTGCTAGGGGAGGATTTCGGTACTTCATAACGTTCGCGATGACTTATCTAGATATGGCTACGTCTATCTGATGAAGTACAAAAGTGAAGCTTTTGAGATATTTAGAATATTTCAAAGTGAAGTACAAAATCAACTTGGCAAAACTATTAAAACACTTCGATCCGATCGAGGTGGTGAATATTTGAGCCAAGAATTTGACGATCATACGAAAAGTTGTGGAATTGTTTGAGAACTTACTCCACAGGAACACCACAATGGAATGGTGTATCAGAGGAGAAATCGAACTCTATTAGATATGGTTCGATCGATGATGAGTCAAGTGAACCTTCCTATTTCCTTTTGGGGACACGCTGGAAAGCAGCTTTCACACTTAACAAGGTCCACTACTAAATCGGCTCCTAAAACCCCACATGAGATGTGGTATGGAAGAAAGCCTAGCTTATCTTTCATGAAGATTTGGGGATGTGAGGTTTATGTAAAGAAATTGGTTTCGAACATAAACTTGCACCTAGATCTGATAAATGTATTTTCGTCGGTTATCCCAAGGAAACGAAAGGATATCTATTTTACAACCAATCCGAGAACAAAGTGTTTGTTGCTCGAAATGGTGTCTTTCTAGAGAAAGAGTTTCTCTCTAAAGAAACTAGTGGGAGTAAAATTTATCTTGAAGAAATTCAAGAACCCGAAAATGACAAGGAACCAATAGTAGAGACGGAACCAAATTCACAAGTTGTTGTGGAACTGGTTCAAGATACACAAGTTCTTTGCAGATCGGATAGGATACGATCCGAATCTGAGAGATATGGATTTCTCATGACGGAAAGTAATGAAGTAGAAATCATTGAGAATGATGAACCTACTTCCTATCAAGAGGCGATGTCCACTCCTGATTCGGACAAGTGGCTAGGAGCCATGGAATCCGAAATCAAATCCATGTACGATAATCAAGTTTGGAACTTGATTGATCCACCCGAAGGTGTAAAAACCATAGGGTGCAAGTGGGTTTTCAAAAAGAAAACCGACATGGATGGGAAGGTACATACTTATAAGGCTAGGCTAGTTGCTAAGGGGTATAGGCAGATTCGTGGCGTTGACTATGATGAAACCTTTTCGCCCGTAGCAATGCTTAAGTCTATTAGAATCCTAATTGCCATAGCCGCATATTACGACTATGAGATATGGCAAATGGACGTCAAAACAGCGTTTCTTAATGGAAATTTACTTGAGGATGTATACATGATACAGCCTGAAGGGTTTATCGATCCAAAGGATTCTAACAAAGTGTGTAAGTTGCAGAGATCCATTTATGGATTGAAGCAAGCTTCCGGAGGAGTTTGGAATCTACGTTTTGATGAATCAGTCAAAGAGTTTGGCTTCATCAAAAACGAAGATGAACCTTGTGTATACAAGAAGATAAGTGGGAGCATAGTGCTATTTCTGGTATTGTATGTCGATGACATCTTGCTCATTGGAAACAATGTTCCTGCACTTGAGACTGTAAAGTCCTGGTTAGGAAAATGTTTCTCAATGAAAGATATGGGTGAGGCGGCTTATATCCTTGGTATCAAGATCTATAGAGATAGATCAAGAAGAATGATTGGTTTGAGTCAAAGTACATATATTGACAAGGTCCTTAGAAGATTCGGATGGAAAATTCTAAGAGAGGATACTTTGATGGGACATGGCATTACTCTTAGCAAGACTCATTGTCCTAAGACAAATGATGAGCGAAAGAGGATGAGTGATATACCGTATGCGTCGGCAATTGGGTCTATCATGTATGCCATGTTATGTACTAGACTGATGTCTCGTACGCTCTAAGCGCAGCGAGTAGATACCGATCTGATCTGGTGAGAACCATTGGATAGGCTGTCAAGAATATCCTTAAGTACTTAAGAAGGACTAAGGATGTATTCTTGGTATTTGGAGGAATGGAAGATGATGCGGTTGTAAAGGGTTACACGGATGCAAGCTTCCAAACCGACAAAGATGACTATAGATCGCGATGCTGGTTTTGTGTTTATGCTAAATGGTGGTCTTTGTTTGTTGGAAGAGTTCCAAGCGAGCACCTTTGCTGATTCTACAACGAAGCCAAGTACATAGCGGCATCGGATGCGGCTAAGGAGGCGGTTTGGATCAAGAAATTCGTTAGTGACTTAGAAGTCGTTCCAAGTATCACTAACCCGATAGAGATGTTACGTGACAACAGTGGTGCTATTGCCCAAGCAAAAGAACCAAGGTCACATCAGCGATCCAAACACATTTTGAGACGCTTCCACCTCATTCAAGAAATGCGTGAAAGGGAGGACGTCAAGATATGCAAGGTACCAACGGATGACAACATTTCGGACCCTCTCACCAAGCCTTTACCACAAGCTAAACATGATGGTCATGTTAGGTCCATGGGTATAAGATACATGAATGATTGGGCCTAGTGCAAGTGGGAGTGCGTAGGTGTTAGTGCCACTAGGCCTATAGAGATAGACCTTTATGTAATGTCATTGTTCATTTATATATGAGATTGCTTCTTTGATTATTATATGTGTTTGCATGTTTAGTTATAATAATTGTGTCCCTAGTACTTATGAAGCACTAGTATGAAGTCTAATGGATAATCATATGATGATTATATGCATGGAGATGCACATTAGATTCATGGGTACTTGTTAGAGAACAAGGTACTGGACTTGACCCATTATGAGATTTATGTCATAGTCATATGTCATAATTAAATCTCATATAGTCATATCATTGATATCCTTTGACCTGAGATTATCATCGTCTTCCGCTTGATGAATATCATGTTTGATATAGTTTAACGTTATCTTTAACCGGATGACAATAAGGGCTATCATTGGCATGGTATGATTCTTGTTGGAAAGAATGATAAGTCAAGATGGAAATTGTTCCTCGTAAAGAGAGATGTTTGCTTGGCCACTCGTAAGTAAGATTGATGTAGTGCATGGCCATGCCCGAATGAATTAATGTGATTAATGTCATTTGATTAATCAATTTACTTGGTAACGAGAAAGCATTGAACAATATGAGTTGACGTGGACCATGACTCATGTTCAATATAACATCATGTGACAATGGGATTGTGATATGTTCTATGTAGGAAAATCGAACTTGATATCATACTATTTGGGTAGGCATGATGGCTTTCTAGAGTCCGCTCATGTCTTATGAGGATCGATGTGATCGGACTCATTGCCAACATAGTATGGTCCTATGGGGTCACACGCATCGAACGAATTGTCAAAAATGAAGAAAATGGGTTTTACGGGCTCGAGGGACGACTCGTCCCACAAGGCCGAACCAAGTCGTGCCTTATGAAGGGACGCCGGGTTCGGTGGGAGTGTCTGAGGACGACTCGTGCTTTGGGGCACGAGTCGTGCCCAAAGGGACGACTCGTCCCGTGAGCTAAGCCAAGTCGTGCCTCTTGCGGGGACGCCGGGGATCGATGGGAGCTGCGAGAGGGGACGACTCGTGCCACAGGGGACGAGTCGTCCCGTCGGGCCTGGAGCGATACGTAAATGGCCTAAATTTAGGGTTTTCGCAAGGGGTTTTTTATTTGTAACGTATAAATAGTTGCCCCTGGTTGCCCTAGCCGTCATTAGAACGTTTTTGGCTTGAGAGAAACACTTAGAGTGAGTGATTTCAATTGAGAATTGAGAATCAAACACCACCAAATCCATTGTTCTTCATTGATTGAAAGGTGTTTCAATCAATTGGATCTAGCAATCCTCCTAGAAGAGTTCTAGGGTTCGTTCCGCGCGTGGATAAACATAGAGGATCTTCGTTCATCAAGATCTTTGGTTCGTGATTCCCGTTCGTTCATCAAGGATTAACAAGATCATTCAATCTGGAGTTGGGTCAAGTTTATCAAAGTCAAAAGCATTCAAGGTTGGTAATTCTATTTCATCTCTCTTAATTATTCATCTAGAACGGATTCTAGGGCTTGGGGTTTTTCGAGTTATTACTTATTCCGCTGCGCATGGACCCTCGAAACCCTACACATCCTGCTGTCAACATGGTGTTGGGTCTGAAGGATTATGATGATCCTGACGACTCATTGACTAGCCGCTCGACTGCAATGTTACAAAGTATGTAACCTGTCCTGAAATCTTTCCATTGCTATCTATGCGAGTGGCTAGTTGGTGACTGGGGCAAATGTGCACGTTTGTGCTGATAAATTGCTATTTGTGTCTTACCAGCCTGACCGTGGTAGATCAGTGACGATGGGGAACTCTAGTGCTATAAAGGTGCTTGGGACTGGACGCGTAGACCTGAAGTTTCCTAATGGGCGCATTCTTACCTTGCATCGAGTGTATCACGTTCCTGATATTCGTCGCAATATTGGTGGTTCTAGTTTAGTTAGGGAAGGATTTGAGATTTCGTTTAAATGTAATAAGGTCATAATCTTGGATTCTGGTAGTTTTGTGGGGAAAGGTTATTCCTCGGATGATTTATTTAAAATTAGAGTTGAAACTGATGTTTGTTCGCACACAATAATTTTAGTTCTATTGATTATCATGTTTCTTATTCCATTGAATCTTCAAATGTTTGGCATGGTCGTTTAGGACATACTCCCTCCGTCCCAGCGAGCTTGAGAAAAAGTAAAATGGCACGGGAATTAAGGAATATTATTATAGTATTAGGAGAGAGAATGAGTGGAAGAAGTGTTGTGAGTGTGAAAAATTAAATAGGAGAGAAAATGAGTGGGATGAATAGTTAGGAGAGAGAATGTTGTGAGTGTAAAAGTAAAGTAGGAGAGAGAATGAGTGGGGTAGAAAGAGTATAAAAATAATAAAAACTTTCTATTTTGGGATTTCTTAAGATTAGCGGGACGCCCCAAATAGAAACTTTTCTTAAGATCGGTGGGACGGAGGGAGTATCAATTATGATTCTGTGAAAAGAATGATGAATTTAGATATTATTCCTAAACATGCTATTGATAAAAATTCTAAGTGTCATGTATGTGTTGAAGCTAAATCTACAAAAGGTCCGTTTAAATCGGTTGTGAGAAATTCTAAAATTCTAGATTTAGTTCATACTGATATTTGTGAATTTAATGGCTTGTTGACCAAAGACAAAAAGAAATACTTTCTCACCTTTATTGATGATGCTAGTAAATACTGTTATGTCTATTTGCTTAATTCTAAGGATGAAGCATTAGATAATTCATTATATTTAAGAATGAAGCAGAAACACAAACTGGCAAGAAACTTAAGCGGTTAAGGTCTGATAGAGGAGGTGAATATGAGTCTAACCCATTCATGTATTATTGCCAAGAAAACGAAATAGTACATGAAGAGACTCCTCCCTACACTCCTCAATCTAATGGTGTAGTTGAACGTAAGAATAGAACCTTTACCGATATGATTAACAGTTTACTCATAAGTTCTGGACTGCCCAAATATATGTGGGGAGAGGCTTTGAATACGGCTTGCCATATTCTGAATAGAGTACCTCCTAAACATAGAAAGGAAAGTCCGTTTGAACTTTGGAGAGGTCGACAGGCAAGCCTGAAACACTTAAAAGTGTGGGGGTGCCTTGCAAAGGTACTCGTACCCGCACATAAAAAGGAAAAAGCTTGGACCTAAAACTGTGGATGCTATCTTTATAGGTTATTCTGAAATAAGTTATGCATTGAGATTTCTTATTATAAAATCTGAAATCTCTGGCATAGATGTGAACTCTATAGTTGAGTTACGTAATGCAACATTTTTTGAGGATGTGCTTCCTATGAAAGACGGACTTCCTAAGGAATCTAACCCAACCACTAATTCCATTCCTGCTCAAGTAGAGGAGCTGACAAATGTGGGGGTTGATTCTAGTGCAACTCATTCTGACGATGAGATTGAACCAAGAAGGAGCAAACGGGCAAGGACCACCAAGGACTATGGAAGTGATTTCATCACTTACAATGTCGAGGGTGATCCTCTAACCTTCAAAGCTGCTATGGCCACTTCTGACGCCAAGCAGTGGAAGGATGCTGTTAAGAGTGAGATGGATTCTACTATCTCTTATGGGACATGGGAATTGGTCGATCTCCCTCCTGGTTGTAGCACGATAGGATGTAAGTGGGTCTTCAAAAGGAAACTGAAACCGGATGGAACCGTTGACAAGTTTAAGGCTAGGTTAGTGGCTAAGGGATTCAAGCAAATGGAAGGAATAGACTATTTCGATACCTATTCGCTTGTTGCTAGAATGACTACAATCCGAATGCTTATAGCATTGGCCTCTGTATATGATCTTCCTATCCATCAGATGAATGTTAAGACCGCTTTCTTGCATGGCGATCTAGAGGAAGAAGTTTATATGGATCAACCTGAAGGTTTTGAGGCCTCTGGCAATGAGAGAAAGGTTTGTAAACTCGTTAAGTCCTTATATGGACTCAAACAAGCCCCTAAGCAGTGGCATGAGAAATTTGATAAAATTGTCTCATCGTTTGGCTTCGTTACTAATGAGTTTGATAAGTGTGTTTATAGCAAAAATATTGGTGATAGTAGTATTGTCTTATGTCTGTATGTCGATGATATCAGGTTGTTTGGAACAGATATGAGGATAATTAATACTACTAAGGAATTCTTGAAAAGTAAGTTTGAGATGAAGGATATGGGAGTAGCTAGTGTGATTCTTGGCCTTAAGTCGACTCGTTCAACTAGTGGCATAACCATATCGCAATCTCATTATACCGAAAGTGTAATTGAGAAATTTGGTTATAAGAATTGCAAAGTAGCTAAGACTCCATATGATCCTTCAGCTGCACTTACTAAGAATGAAAGTGGAGTACCTATGGCTCAGTTGAGATATTCTCAAATTATTAGAAGTTTGATGTATCTTGCCAATTGTACTAGATCGGATATATCCTACTCGGTTGCTAGGTTGGCTAGATATACTCAATGTCCAAATATAGCACATTGGGAAGCTCTTGATAGAGTTCTCAAGTACTTGAAGGGAATGATTTCCCTTGGGTTGCATTACGGTAGATATCCTTCTATTCTTGAAGGATATAGTGATGCAAGTTGGATTGCCTTTAACTCCGGAAGTTATGGCTGTACGGGATATGTTTTCACCTAGGCGGAGCTGCAGTCGCCTGGAGGTCGACCAAACAAACTCTGTTGTCTAGGTCTACTTTTGAGGCCGAATTAGTTGCCCTTAACACTACTGGATTGGAAGCTGAATGGCTTCGAGGACTTATGTCTGAGTTGCCCATGGTCAGTAAGCCCATGCCTGTTATCTCTGTACATTGTGACAACACTGCCACAAACTGAAAAGTGTCAAGTACAACTGTAAAACCAGGAGACACATCTAAATTAGATTAAAATCTATAAGGGATCTCGTGTCTCGGAAGGTGATAGATGTTGATTATGTTGGTACCAAGGATAACACAGCTGATACTTTAACCAAAGGGCTAGAATTTGCTCTAGTTCAAAAATCTAGGTTAGGGATGGGTCTGAACCCTGTCTGATTCATACGCAGTATCAACCCAATCTACCTAAGTGGAGAACCCACAAAGAAGATTCAATGTGGTAATAACAAGCTGTAAGTTGAGTCGGAGCACCTAAAAATAGATTGACATGTTACATGTCTGAGTCTATCCCCTGAATAGCCTAGAGGTGCTCGTGGCTGCTAATAAAGTAAAAGTTTGGAACTTTGAATGGGATCAAGTCTTTTAGACAAGATATTAGCAGTACATCTTCTGAGATGCCCAGCTAAGTGAGTGTTATTGTTGGCCGCAATTAGAGGAATTCGGGTTATTCCTTGAAAGCACTCATGATAGAGGATCGGGACGTATGGCTTATAAGCGTCAAGTGTTCGATAGAGGGCCTATCATAGCTTTTGTCGTGTTTGTTACCAGCAAAGGCCTCTACATCCAAAGGCATCAGATTCAAGACACCCGTTCATCTGGTCCTGTGGAGGTTTGCCTTGGATAACATAGGTAGTGGTTCAAGCCGGAAGGTACCATTATTGAAAGCATGGCAATGGACAATCTGTACACGTCATATTTCTATGAACTTGTGGGGGATTGTTGGAATATTTGGTATATGTGGTAAGGAAGTTCATAGTCCTATGACCTTGGAGCGTCGTGGCTTGAACTGAATTTGGCTAAGGGGAAAAATCCGTCGGAGGCACTGCCATGGAGGGCGGCCGCGCCAAGGCCAAGGGCAGCCGCGCTTGACTGACGAGAACTCGCCAAAAGTTGCTGGTGCTTAGCGCGGTCGCGCCAGCCTCAAGGGCGGCCGCGCTCGTGACGGGTTTGTGATTTTCCTGGGCCGAATTTGAGCTGTCTTTAAGCCTCATTAAGACTCTAAAACCCTAAAATTACCACATGTATATATAATATACTTCCTCCAGCCGAATTTGGGATGAGAGATTGAAGAGAAAATTAATTCTCTTGCTTTATTTCATTGCTAAATTACTCCCTGTTCATAGAGATTCGTTCGTGAGATTCAAGGCGACTGAGATAGGACCGCCGGTGATTACCTACCTGTGTGCTCATCTTTCTTGGTACGTAATCCGTGATCATTTTATCCTCGGAGAGATTTGCCTGTACCTGAGTTGCACCAATTGGGGGCAAAATTTTCTCTTAGGACAGTCTTTCTAAGGCGACTTGATCAAATCACGATAAGTTTTCTAATCGTTTGTTTACTTGTTTCTGTTGTGTTTTCCTGATCCTGTTTCCTTGCTGTCGGTTTTGCTATTGGCTTATTGATTGGTACGGTTTTGATTTGATCAATAAATTCCCCTACTGTTGATTAAATTATTTGTTTAATCTGTGGTGCTGTAATAAATTTCCAACAGATATGACTCACCAATTAATGCTTAGATGGGGATTTCATGTTAATATTGATGTTTTGAGATTGTAAATATCATTTTATGATATTAAAATGATGAAAATATGATATAAAGTGTTTGAGCTTGATATGATATGAAATTGTATTGAGTTTGATTTTTGATGTTTTATTTGCAGTTAAACATATGTTTACAAGAAGACGTCCAACTGCTTTCGCTAGGAAGCAACACAAAGTCTCATGTAATCAAGGACAATCTATGAAAAACATTGATGCTGAGTAAGTTGAGAATGCATATATTAATCCTAGACATTCGGTCTACAATGAAGAAGGATATCAAATTTGTATTATGTCACTGAAACAATGTTTGAACAATTATTTTTAGATTTGTATTTGATATTTGTATTATATTTGAAAAACTTCACAAGTTTGAACAACTTCTCATGTTTGCATTATGTTTGAATAGATTATAATTATTTAAGTAAATTAATGAAAAATATCGTACATTTTCTTGTCTATTTAAAAATAAATGACGTGTTTTTAAATAAAAAAATAATTATATTTCAATTTTACCAATATTAATGAAAAATATCGTACATTTTCTTGTCTATTTAAAAATAAGTATATAGGAATGGGATTAACAATAATGAGTTTTAAAAAAGAAGTATATAAGAATGGATGTATTGATTTAAGGGTAGTAGAGTCATTTCATTCTATGGCAATTTTGAAATTTTAAACTTACTGGTTTACTCAACAGTTTTATGGGTCTATATAACAATTCTCCTCCATGTAGTTTCCTTTGGTAATGAGCCTATATTTTAAGCAACACCCCTTAACCGAATAAAAATGACGGTCAGGCCCAACGGGCTGGCCGGACGTTCAAACAAGCCTTAAGGCCCACTAAATGTAAAAGACCCATTAAGGCACCCATAACTGCATGCACTCATCGAGCTAGATCAGCCGACCTGGCATATGGTCCGACCTCTTCTGGGTCCCGACTTACGATCTATCCCTTGCACAATTTCTGCCTGACCAAGGCACGAATTCAAGTCGACCTAAACCAATTGGGTGACCTCAACCAAACTGAATGTGTGTAAATCAATGTCATCATAAATAGCCAACTCCTACATTCTCGTGAGTAGAGAGAAGTGGGTCCCATTTCCATTTTGGGAAAGTGCAGATTATTGTGGGACGCCCAAAAGGGATCTTTTTACGGATTATTGTGGGACGGAGGGAGTATTCATTAACATTATCATCAATTTATGGAAAATCATTGTCTTAATAATTATTATTTTTATCTTTATGTATAATTTTATACATAGGTAATTTCTTAAAATTTCAACTTTCCTTGAAATAATTTTTTATCCATGCGTTAAACGCACGGATGTAGCACTAGTTGGTAATAACAGTTGAATGATTAGAGATATGTTAACTTTCTTAAATTACAATTTTTTACCCCAAATTATATGTTAGGATTGGTAGGAAAATATGCTACGAGTGGACATACCATTAAACTATTTTTCAAAAATCCTTATAAAAGTCTTTCTACAAGTGAAGAGTATGCGTAAATTCTTTCTATCTCTTCCGTCCCTAAATAAATATCGAAAAAAGTTGTGTTGTAATTGATGTAAAAACAAATTTGAAAAAAAAAAAGTAATCTCTCATTTAGTTTAGACACTCTTCTTGTTCGCAGGTACAATAGTTATCATCTTTCTCAGCAATTGATTCTTGACAGCTAGATTTTTTAAGTGATGTCTTATTCATTTATTTATATGTAGTAGTTTTTTTAATTAAATGATGTCTATTCAATTATTTATATGTAGCAGACTGCTAGCCAATGGGAATAAAGTTGAGTATGTCGACATCTTGTATCACAGCTGGCCTTAGTAATGTTATTTTCATCATTTCTTTAAAAATTAAGTATTTATGAAATTACTTTTCTACCCTCTAGATAATAATTAAATTACTCCCTGAATCCTACCCACAAAACAGATTATCTCCATGTCTTCTTCCTCCCTCTTTTTTCCTCTCTCTTCCATTCTCTTATCCTTTCAACAACAACAATGGCTTCCTACCCCTACCTAACCACAAAACATATTTTTCCTCTTTCTTTGATTGCCATATTTGTTCAGATTGTATGGGTGGGCAGAGGAGGTTGGTGAGTGACTAGGGTTGGATGGTGTATTACAGAGGATGATGGACTGATTGTGATGACAAATGAGGGTGACGGCTGTCAAGGATGGTGGAGATTTTGATTGTTTTTTGGTTTATGCTGTTTGAGGTTGAAGATGAAGGATAGTTGACATTTTGACCCCCTAATTTATAAACAATTGACATGTGATGTTGTTCTGTAAAAATATGAGGTTGGAAGATATATGATTTTATTATTCCTACAACTTATTTTATATTCAATTGACATTTGATTCTAAAAAGGATTAATATATAATGAAATAAGATTTTAAGGATGGATAATGCAATTTTTTAAAGAAGTTCGTTAAGTTTTCGTTCACCATGTTAGCTTCCGTCCAATTTCATTAACAACCATCCACTTTTGACCCACATTGCCACAAAGTGTGAATATAACAAAATTGTCAAAAATGAAATATAGGTACCCATATCGCATCTTCTGTAAAACTTAAGGGTACCGATATGCCATTTGCCCTAAAAGGAATAGTGAATTTTTTTTTGATAAAAAAATGTTTAGGGACAAAGTTTTTTATGAAAATGATTCATTATTTTGGGACAATAATTTCTTGAATTTGGACATTTATTTAGAGACAGGGGGAGTATAACTTGAAACTATTGTTTGAAAACTTCCCTCATATAGATATAGACTTTCTATTTGTAATGATTTTATTTACTCCCTTTAAAATAAATGTTGCATATAACTTGTCAAACATTTTAAGAATGGTGATGTACGTATTTGGACTTGGTTTAATAAAAATTGTGTGTTTGAAAACATTTTAAAATAAATGTTGCATATAAGTAGTAAAGCATAGCCCTTAAAGGGACAAATGTGTGTTTGGACTTGGTTTAATAAAAATTGGTATGAGGTATAACCGGTGTAGTGGTTGTAGTTGTTATGTTATGCCATTCCTAATGGGTGTTTAATTTAAAGTTGCCTCATACATGCATGCTCGTTGATCACATGACATATTTTCTTGAATGATAAATCATGGCTACTGATGTAGATCGTGTTGCGGCTGAATGACTTGGGGATCAAGATGGCATGGCTCGTAACGTTTCTGGTGTTACAAAGCCACACAAGCCTGAAGCAAGGTGCTCGGCCGAGCAGTTCATTAACTCGGTCGAGGGAGAGAAGGCAAAAGCTGGTGTTTTTTCAAGGGCTTTGCTCGAGCGCGTCCAGCAGTTGCTCGGGCGGGGAGGAAGCAGTTGCTCGGTCGAGCTGGCTCAGTGCCTCGGCCGAGGGGTTCCTGGAAAGTGTTTGGTGCCTATTCGTAAATGACTGTCTGATGAATGTTTGTGATGGTTCATGATTGTGTCTTTTCAAAAACATTTGTAAATAGGTTTTTCCCTATTGTAAACTAGTATAAATACTTTAGTCATTCATTGTAAAAGGAGATCAAGTTCTATATAATCAAATTATTGCTTTGCAATTATCGTCCCTTTTTCGGTTATTAATCTAAGTTAAAGTTTAACTTTGGGTTGTGTCTTCTTTGATTGTTCTTATCTATTCGGTGGATTCCGATTAGTGGCGAACATTTCTTCCAATTCCGTATCCTTTTGGTGGAATCCAAGGGTGGTGAGTTGTTATAGGTTTTGAGATTTCCCTTAGATTTCCCTTGAAAGTCTCATTTGAGATTCGTTAGGCGATTCTCGTTTATTATATTCCGCTGCGTACACATCATTTGGTATCAGAAATCGGACAATCCTTGGGGTTCTCCGACGAGAAGATGACAAACAATGGAGGAAATAACGTTGACATCGCAGCAATACTAGAACGCATGGCACAGCAAGAACAAGCGGCCAGAGAGCGTAGCGATCGTCAACATGCAGAACTATTGGCTGCATTGGTTCAAATGCGGGTGGGTGGTAATGTCAACCCACAGAATCAGGCAAATCATCGGGGAAATAATGTCCAACAGGATGAACCGGTTGCTGAGGAAGATTCTGATGATCAGGAAGAAGAAGAGAACATGGAAGCACATCGGTATGATCAACGTCCTAAAATTAGGGCGGATATTCCATCCTTTTCTGGAAATTTGAAGATGAATGAATTCGTGGATTGGCTTGCAGAGGTGGGGAAATTCTTCGACTTGATGCAGGTTGAAGATGATCGAAAGGTGCCTTACGTAGCATATAAACTACGTGATGGAGCATCGGCATGGTGGGAACAATTATGTAAGAAGCGACATCGTAAAAATAAAGCACCTATTCGTTCTTGGGCTAGGATGAAGAGGGAATTACGATCTCACTTTTTGTCGGATGATTATGAACAAGTGACATATCAGGCCTTTTTGGACCTAAAATAGGGCGCTCGTTCGGTTGAAGATTATGCCCACGATTTTCATGCCCAATCAGCACGGGCAGATTTGGATGAATCAAAATCGCAAGAAGTTGCAAGATTCATTAGTGGTCTAAGAGTCGGCATTAAGACTCAGGTGGAATTATTTGCTAACCGATCTGTGAGTGAAGTTATTACTCGTGCCAAGAAGGTTGAGAGGCAGCAGTCATACAGGAATTTTTCTACAGCACCTTCTTCGAGTTCTAAGAATCAAGAAACTGAGTCTAGTACGATGACGGGTTCGGAGAATGCACAGGTTGTGGAAACATGTCAAAATGAAGGGCAGCAGTTGGCCCCCACCGATGTTCAGAATCCCTCGGTTCAACGTAGCACCAACACAACTAATCGTGGTCCCCAAAATCAGAACCCTTATGCTAAAGTGTTTAGTGATAAGTGTTTTCGGTGTTTTCAACAAGGGCACATGGCTAGTCAATGCCCTACGAGACGAGGTATCAACTTGGTCGACCAAGATGATGGAGTTAATGATGAAGACGGTGTGATAGATCTTAATGCGGAGATGGACGTGCAAAATGACCATGAGTCTCTTATGGTACGATGACTTTTGTTGACAAACCCTTGTGGAGATGACGATCTGGAACGTCCCCACATCTCTCAAACTAAAGGGAAGGTCATTGATAGTGATACTACGGTTTTTATGGTTCGTGAGTTCGTCCTCCATCCGGATCACGAGCCCTTGAAATATTTGCATCGAAAGGCAATCCTTAATCGCATGCATGCACTTTGGGATTCTAATTTACGGCAGTTTTATTCTGTCATTCCACATCACAAGGGACAGTCCCGATTACGGGATTATATACACCTGGAGGTTCCGGGCTATTGTCTTACTGCTGCGCATACGGAGTCAATTGCAAAGTATTGGGGAAATGCTGACAAGCGGCATCTTTTGATACTCATCGAAGTGGGTTACTTGGTGATGGTCCTTTTGTTCTATGAGCGATTCTTTCTGGTTGTTTTCTACCTAGATAGACTTCTTTAAGATGCCATGGATTCGGGGACGAATCCTTTTCAAGAGGGGGCGCATGATGTAGATCGTGTTGCGGCTGAACGACTTGGGGATCAAGATGGCATGGCTTGTAACGTTTCTAGTGTTACAAAGCCACACAAGCCTGAAGCAAGGTGCTCGGCCGAGCAGTTCATTAACTCGGCCGAGGGAGAGAAGGCAGAAGCTGGTGTTTTTTCAAGGGCTTTGCTTGAGCGCGTCCAGCAGTTGCTCGAGCGGGGAGGAAGCAGTTGCTCGGCCGAGCTGGCTCAGTGCCTCGGCCGAGGGGTTCCTGGAAAGTGTTTGGTGCCTATTCGTAAATGACTGTCTGATGAATGTTTGTGATGGTTCATGATTGTGTCTTTTCAAAAACATTTGTAAATAGGTTTTTCCCTATTGTAAACTAGTATAAATACTTTAGTCATTCATTGTAAAAGGAGATCAAGTTCTATATAATCAAATTATTGCTTTGCAATTATCGTCCCTTTTTCGGTTATTAATCTAAGTTAAAGTTTAACTTTGGGTTGTGTCTTCTTTGATTGTTCTTATCTATTCGGTGGATTCCGATTAGTGGCGAACATTTCTTCCAATTCCGTATCCTTTTGGTGGATTCCAAGGGTGGTGAGTTGTTATAGGTTTTGAGATTTCCCTTAAAAGTCTCATTTGAGATTCGTTAGGCGATTCTCGTTTATTATATTCTGTTGCGTACACATCAGCTACCCCCACCCCTTCTTAAAAAATGCCAAACCTATCCTCACAAACACAAAAACCTTTCCTACCCCAATGCAAAAAACCCCTTACGCCACTTTCGCAACGGTGCCCCCATTTGTTTTTCATTTTTTATTTTGAGATCGTATCAATACTGTGACCTCTTTCCGCCCATGTATTCAACTGAAACTTCCACATCAGTAAAAACTGATGTTACTAGTGGTCTGTGGCAGTTTCAGGCACTTAGTCATCAACATCTCGTGCCAAGTAAGAAAAAACAAATGTAACATCACAACATGCCACATCAGCATGTTTTAACGGATAAATGGACGGCCCTTTGACGAAAGGAGTACTTATTATGCAAAATATTAATGGCATGTCCAAAACAAAAAGAAATATTAATTATCATGGACAAAAAGGAAAAAAGATGTACAATTTGGGTAGGTTAGAAGTATTTAACTAGAAGCCTAAGAAGGAAGCAGGAATCTGGTCAAAAACATTATCTGTATTACTTTGGTGAGGAAAGAATATCTTCCTTACCTTCTTTGAGGAAAGAATATCTTCCTTACCTTCTTTATTCATCACCAGACAATATATATACAACCTGAGTCTCAATCACTTTAGCACTAATCTAGGATACATACTAATTAGTGAGCACTAATCTAGGATATAAACATTATCAAATACCTATTGACTATGGAAAGGGATAAATATACAATATAATCAAATATTATCTAATATACTAACAAACATTATCTAATATTCTAACACTCCTCCTCAGTCGGAACGGAGGGAATACGGACGTTTAGACCGGAACAATCGATGTTCATAATGGCTAAAATGTTGAATGCTTTCCATCCCCTCTCTCTCTACATTATCACATCAATTTGCACATGATATATATTTTAAGGACAACTAATTACGATGCACTTCTAGTGAATGTCTCTGAACTAATTAAATTGTTAAATTCTAATGTACGTCAATTTTTTTTTCTTTTTTAATAAATAACAATATGAACCAAGTCTTTGATTATTATTGTAATTATTTTATTTTATTGCCAAAACATCTCTCCTCTACAAAGAGCCAAATACATCTTCATACCCAAAGTGGATCCCTTTTTCCATTATTAGTGCCAGAAATATATATTTAATTGGATTGATGACATAATAATCTAAAATACTTTTCAAAGTTCAAGTTAATAAAAATAGGTTAGTTAAGAATTGATTTTTTTTTATAATTATACAAGGATTATAAAGACAAAGTTGTCTAAAAACACTATTCATTATTTGTCATTTTCAGAATGAGACTCTTATTATGAAGCTTACTATAAAGAAAAGTAAGACTTTTATTCTAAAACGGAAGAAGTACTATCTTATTTTGGTTGGTTAACTGTAATTTTTACAAATAATATATAAGAGTTTAATAATTCTAATAAAATTTAAAAAAATTATCGATGCACCATTACTACTAGTAACAATATAATTAGTAGGTTAAACTTGAATATTTCATCCATTCTATTTCAAATTAGATAAAATAAGATAGTGCAGGAGTAAGTAAAAATTATATAATATTAAAGTGTTCTGGATATGAAAATTGGCCTAAAATGGATGTTCATAATGGCTAAAATGTTGAATACTTTCCATCCTCTCGCTCTCTCTAACATTATCACATCAATTTGCATCTTAAATAAGAGTCGGAAAGACAGTACTATACGTTAATGTCACTTGCAGATGATATATCGTCTCTTTTTTTTTATTTATTTTTTTATTGCTAATCTTCTCTATATACAACAACAACATTACCCCAATTTCCACTACACGAAAAAGGGGTATTTGTGAAGGCCAAAAAAATGCCCCAAATACCGTCAAAACCGTCCCAAAAAAGTATTTGGGACGGCCTTGGGACGGTTTTGGTGCCCTCCCAAATACATTTGTGACAATTCAAAACTGTCCCAAAAAGTATTTGGCACAAAAATGGTGACGGTTGAGCAGGTCTGTCTTATTTACGAGTATTTGAGACGATTTTTAGTGGCCCGTCCCAAATACGTATTTGGGACAGTTTTGTTTGCCCTTCCAAATACATTAGGCACGGTTTTTTCTGCACTTCCAAATACGCTCTTCCAAATACATTTGTCACGCTTTTGTACGCCGTCCCAAATACATTTGGCATGGTTTGATTGCCTCTCGAAATACATTTGGCACGGCTACAGTTGCCCTTTCAAAAACTATTTGGGACGATTTTATCCCTCCCAAATACCATCGACACAATTTTGTTTTTGTCTTCCCAAATACATTTGACAAGCTCTGAATATTTGGTATTGTTTTTATATTGGATCCAACCCACCAATTATATTTTTGCAATTTACACAAACACATACAAAAATACGACAGAAAATACTATATTGTAATCAATCTAGGCATCACCATATACACAATTATTAAAACAAAGCATTTAACTATCTTAAAAATACTCATACAAAGTCATGTAACTCAAACCATAAACATATACCTACACATGTCCCCTTCAAAAGCATAAGCAAATATTCAAAATGAAAGTTACAATTTTTTTATCAACGTCCGTTTAAATAGAACATTGTACTTTGAAATCGCTAGATCAAGTCACCTGTTGGAGAATTTGAAAGATTGATCCGAGCCTACAATATAAATAATATAATTAGCGTTAATCACAAAAAATAAAAATTAATAACTCGTATGTACGCATTAAATATGGGTATACCTGTCCTCCAAAGCACTTAGATACTGTCCTACAAAGCACTTAGAAGAGCATGATCAGTCAGTCAGTATGAACTATCCATGAAAAAAAAAAGTTATCTAATAAAGTGAATCATGAATAAAGAAACAAAGTTAATAAATCAAAGAGGGAGACAATCACAGAACCAATGAACAGCTAAAGAGTAAAGAGTAAAGAGTAAAGAATAAAGAAACAAAGTTAATAAATCAAAGAGGGAGACAATCACATAACCAATGAACAGCTAAAGAGTAAAGAGTAAAGAGCTTAAAGCCAAAAGAAAATGAAATGGAAAAAGTACTGAAAGCAAGTATTTACCGTGTCAGAGAGCAGAGCATTGTTAAACTCTGATAGTTTTTTTAGGAAGCCATCAAACTGATGAGCTGCATCGAATACAATCATTCCTTTCCGGAAAGAAAATCAAATTCTATTTTAGGATTAACTTTGAATAAAAAACATTCATCAACTTAACATAATAGGAATTGTTTAACAAATAGTCTTTCGAGTTTTATTAAAGAAAGAATGTAGGTGTTCTTAACATCATGCTTTTATTAAAGAAAGAATGTAGGTGTTCTTAACATAATAGGAAAGAAAATTTTCTGCATATTTTATCTCCATAATCTTTTAGTATAAATAAAAGACATCTTAGGGTTAATTTATCATCATGCTTTTGGATTTATCATCATGCTTTTGGATTCAAGACTCAAGTAGGAACAAGGATTTCGAGTTTTTGCTTTACAATTCAAGGATCAAACAAGGTTTTATGTTTTGTTATTCATCTTTTTTGTCTTTTGCTATGAAGATGAGTAACTAATTTCTCTAGTTCATGGATTGGATGTAATATTCGTCGGATTTCTATGCTAGTATAGTTTTCCAAAACTTTCTTGTTCATGTTTGATGAGTTATCTATATTCAGTTTTAGGTTTTAATTCTATTTTAACCTTTAATTGTTAGGCTGTGAATTGTTGCACTAGCGTGGATTGTTCATAATTTAGGCCACTATTTCATCAATTGGATTTAATTGTTGACCTAGCGGAATACAAGAGAATCTAGATTCATATGTTCTTGTTGTGCTTAATGAATTTCTTGATCATTGTTTTGACCTAGCGGAATCTACAATAGGAGAGAAATAGTAGGGTTGCAATCCGAACATCAAACGTCCCAACCCTTAAATTAAGTGAAAGAATCTTTGGACGAGATTGTTAATTTTATCATGATAAATCTAGCATAGAATGAAGATGAATATGAAATCCAATCCGTGAATTTCTTTGATCTGATTAAATTCGTTGTTTCTTGCTTTCTTGTTTTCTTCAATTCATTAGTTTAATTTCTTGCTTTATTAATTTAGTTAATAAACCCAAATCAAAAACCCTTTTTTGTTACTTTCTGCATTAATTAAATCAATTTGTTAAAGCACACGAGTCTCTGTGGTTCGACCCTTACTTTTATATGTTACTACTTCGGTGACTTGTACACTTACAAGGTTTTATTACACAGTGGAATTTTCTCCATCAAGTTTTTGGCGCCGTTGCCGGGGACTTGTTGTGATTTTTAACAAGTTTATTTAATCGGTGCATGTTTGGTCGCCGGTCATTGGATCCTAATTTGGTTCCTTTGAACGACGATATAGACAAAGTTGAGAGAGGCATTCCCTCTACTCAAGTGAGCAAGACTGATTCTGAAACTTCTGTCACCGAGACAGAGGTAACTTTAAGTGAATTAGAAACTTCTTCCACTGAGGGAGAAGAACTTGAATTTGATATGGCTTTGCAAGCACCCACTATGGATGCCTTCTCTAGGCCGCGGGTGGACACATCTGTGTCATGCATTGTGTTGAATGATGCAACAAAAAGTTACGAGGTAAAAAGCCATCCATTTAACATGATCCCTCGCTTAAACGGCCTCCCCTCTGAAGATTCTTTGAATTTCTTGAGGGAATATATGATGATTGTGTCGAGTTTTCCATTGAGAGACGGTGTGACTGATGAGCACTTAAGATTGAAATGTTTTCCCTTTGCTTTGAGGGATAATGCTAAGAAGTGGCTCATGTTGCTCCCACCTAGGAGCATTAATACTTGGGATGAATTGCATGATATATTTTTAAGAAAATACTTCCCACATGCTACGTTAGCCACCTTTAGACAGAAAATCATTGGGTTCACACAGGACTCATTTGAGGCATTTCATGAAGCATGGGACAGATTTAAAATGCTTTTGGTGCAATGTCCCCACCATAATTTTCCTTTGCCTTTATTGCATCAAACTTTCTATGGGGGGTTGACACAAGCCGATCAGGCTATGGTGGATAACGCAGCCGGAGGCTCTTTAGGAGCCAAAACTGCGGATGAGACCCAAAATCTTTTTGAGAGATTAGCATCTAGAATCAGCATATGGAATCGTAAAAGAAAAGAGGTGGGTGAAAAAATGAGAGATAAGATATCGAAAACCTACAGCAATTCTTTGCTGTTTTAGGCCACCCTTTGCATGTATAAAAATATATCCATTTGTTTCATTTGCATTAGGAGATCTGAAAAGAACCCGAGAAAAATTAGCAGGCTGTAAAGGCATGAACAGGAAAAATGAGTCTAAAGTCAGAAGTCAAATGTATGGTTTAGGTCATAGAAAGATTAAGGGTACATGCTTATAATCCCTTCTAATAAAGACAACTTAATTATAGATATTCTTTTGCATTCCAAAAACTTCACATGCGCAAAAACCATGAGAATGTGGCTCCAGGAAAAAAGATCAGTAACTTTATTCAAATACATATACAATAGTTCGTTGATGGGGTAAAAGTTTCAAAGTGGTATATAGTACTCCCTCCGTCACAGAGTAAGATTCCTACCTAGGGTTTGCAAGCTTATTAAGAAAACATTTAGAAATGAGTAAACAATTACATGTGGGTTGATGACATAATAGTCCAAAACACTATTTATAAGTCAAGTGGGTAAAAAAGGTTAGTTAAGTATTGGTTTCTTTGTAATTCTACAAAAGGATGAGGATTGAGGACATATAGTCCAAAACATTATTCATTATTTGCCATAATGGGAATAAAGAAAAATTGGACTCTTATTCTGGGATGGACCAAAAAGGAAAGTAGGACTCTTACTGCCGGGACGGAGGAAGTGTTCTATTTATTTATTTTATTTTATTTTTGAGGAAGGGGGTCTTTACACTTCGGCGGTGTTGAAAACCTAACTCCACACTATATTATTTAGAGAATGTCTTTAAGAAACCAATATTCTAAGTGGATGGATAGTAGGAAACGTGATAAATTCAGCATGCTTCAACCAAAAACCCAGGTATGAAGTAAGATGCATATTCACCCAATTTATGTTATTAACTTCTAAGTGTTAAGAGGTGCAGAATTATGTGTGTAATATTATAAGGAATGTCTCCTCCCCGCAGAGGATTGATCCATTTTTTACAAAACCATATAAAGAACTTATTTGGGATGCAAATGCAAGTACAATAAAGAAGAAAACCTGGCAAACTTACACCTACAAGTTAAAACCTTTGGGACATTTAGATTCTAATTAGAAGAGTACATGTTCCCAATCATTTTCCATCTTGAGCTCTACATGCCATATCCAAATATAACATGAATATTCCTGTATAAGCTCACCTACGACTTCTCTTGTTCTTATATAAGAAGTAACTAACTGAACAATGCCTTCCCAGAACTACGAAATTGGTATATTAATGCTATATAGTTTTAGCATAGGTGTGGAGTTACCTAAATTGTACCACTACGACGCTCAGCGCAAGGCTTCCAAGAAGTGGTGGCTGATATAGGATTCTCCCACAGAGAGGGAGTTTCTTTAACCTAATTAAGAAATGGAAATTATGCATAACAAAGAAAGATACTTTAAACGGTAAGTCATACTTTCTAGAGAAAATTAACTAAATCTCCAATTGCTTACCCGTGGACGGTGAAGAACAATACCCTCTTTTGTGCACAAGTATGGAGCATTCTACAATCAATTGAAAAGGAGTGGAAATGAGCAACTGTAAGATCTTAAAATGCTTGTACTTTTGAGACGATGACTAGTTATTAATCACACCTTCCCTAAATAAGTAGCACGCAGAAATTACATCTTAAGCCAAAGTCAAAGATGCTGAGAATGAATAAGACTTGCTGAGAAGTGTAAGATAAATAAAGACCTTCCATTAAGAACTTCATAGTCAATAAAAGTCTACCATTCTCAGCAATGCACCTCTATTTGTTTAGATGCATATCATGCACCAAAGTAGAAAAGTAAAGTCAAAGGAAAAAACTTTGACTTAATATGTTATGATGAAGCATAAAATAAGTCAATTCAACTCAACCAGGAAAGAAACTACGGTTCTCGTACTCTAATTTTGCAGTAGACCTTTTCCTCCCTAACTTTCCATGGAGCATCACTAACCATTTCAAGTAGGACAGAGGATTTCGCCTCATGCTGAACCCCCAAAATAAGTATTTGTTGGCTATCATTTTCATGTGTGCAGCTTTAACTCATCCACATTCTCTGGTGAAATACAAGATAAGAATGCATATTCTATAAAGTCTGCAGATTATTCTTGACCACCGCTTACTCAAACCCAAAGAAAACCTATTTTTAATCTAATTGTGAGTTTCTTGCATGCATTTCTTCAAACCAAGGTTCTAAAATGATAACCTTAGACATTTTTACTACGTCATCCTGAAATTCGAGAATGACATTAGCAATTTCCCAACAAGTTGCACCAAACTTGCAGTCAACGGACTACAACAAAGATTTTTTGTTAGCATGCCTCTAAGTGAAACAAAAGCTGCATTTCTCAATAATCAGGACTTCTAAGTGAAAGCAATTTATTGGTAGCTAATAATGCACAATCTGTCTGGATTAAGTGTAAGGTCAAAGCAAGAATTGCAGGAAATGAGAGCAGTAAAATGCCCACATTATTCACTCGCCGGCAAATGTTACTCTGGAATTACAATTTGACTCAGTCAATATGAGATTTGGAAACATATTCCTGAGTGGTGCCATTCGGTTCTGACCGCCATACACCTGCCCAGAGGCAACGTATATTTGAGTTTCTTTGGGGTAGCCCATTGCCCTGAGCATCACCGCC